>KN886897.1:54797-68815 GCA_000934455.1 Apostichopus parvimensis
AATTCACGAAACTTTTTTTTTTACCTGGAAGGTTTTGAATACCATGGCTCTCTCTCTCTCTGTTATCACTAAATTTGTCTCTCGGCAAGGTTATACCGTAAAGAAGATTGCGTTAATGAACAACCTTGAAGAAAGCTGTGACTGCCTTCGTTTGATATAAAGTAAACTGGGAAAACGAATATGTCACACACAGCCCACTCCACACCCTATTACAGTATATATAAAAATGTCATATTTCCTCACAGGGCATTTGATCTTAATATCCTTGAAATGTTTTAAGTCGACATTTCATTCGGTTGTCGATTCAATGAAAATTCTTCCATTATTATTTCATCAATTTTGTATACAATTCTGCATTATTATTATTAATTGCTGGTTGTGATTCAACAAAAGTTCATCTATATATAACCCTGTTTTTGGTCTGTGTGTGTGTGTATAATCACTACTTTAATTCACTGACGTTTGTTTACCTGGGATGTGAATTAAATCTGCATCTTCACATCGGTACATGTCTGTAAAGTTGAAAAATTAAACCCAAGCTGTTTTTAATGTTCGATTTTAGTATATTGTCACATCTGGCTTTCCATGAACAAATATATCTGAACAACAGGTCGTGAAGTAATTTACTTTTTATGCTAAATCCAGTCGACTTTCAACTAACAGCAAGCTTGTAACAGTAACCTTCAATGTATTTTGCTCCTTACCTGTCCTCACACCACTACTGTACTACTGCTGTTGCCCTACCAGGTCCTTCCTTTTCTTTTGGTAATTAAATATGGTCAAAAATCTGTGAAAGTTTTAGCCACCAATTTATATGAAGTTTGCTGATTGGGATAAATTCCTGAAAGAAAACAAGCCTCTTGCAAATTTTATCAAATGGTCATCTGGTTACTTTTTTTTTTATTTATTTTGTTTTTTAGTTTTTTTTTAGTTTGACTCATTATGATGACTTAAAGGGTATGAAGACTCGCCCAAAAAGAAACGTCTAATGCCGGTAATCTGACCTAGTTTCGAATGAGGTGTAACAGAAGTGTTAGACACCACCATCGATCCCAGAAAATACACACACAGCTTGCTACCGTCGGTAATTAGACACAAGCAGTACATACAGCGGCAGTCAATACCCACAGCACGTACAGTATACAAACGATACAGCGATGGACATCTCAGGTCCAGCTAAAGATAACAAGGTATCACGTTTCATTACTGTCTGCATTTTGTAGCGACAAGAACAAAACGTCACTTGCAAGCAACAGAAAGTTAACTTTTTCACAGGGCGGCACTCGGTTTGGGGCGAGTCTTCAATGCCTTTATTTCAATCAAATGGTATATTTACTAGTTAAAACATAACAGTATCTTTCAGTTGCAGCAAAGTAGACCCTTCATTACTACTACCTTTTACTACTACATTGTATAGCCAGACCAACACATAATTTGAAACTTTATATTCATAATACCTCTGAATACCTCTAAATCTGATCTTGTGCTACAATGGGCAATCACTATTATATTAAGTATGCCACCAAACATAGCTCAGTGTTGCAGTGGTACCCTGTACCCAACCTCCTTCTCAACAACATTTCATTTCAAAGATTTCTTCTCATCTAAAGTGTTAAAATACAATCAACTGTACTGCAGAGAGAATTATCTGGAGAGAATATTTCAGTTTGTGGTTGGGTGAACATAGTTGCCTCAATGGTTGCTTTAAAGGGACACTGCAGTACTGACCGCATCCTCTGTGTAAGTCAGACACCATGCATAGTAAGACCATCCAACTACGGTCAAAATCACGGCTCGGAAGTAAAATATTGATCACATTCATTTGAACTTTTTTTTTTCTGAAGTGGAACTTAAATTTCTTATAAGGTTTGCTAGAGGCTTCGAAACTGGACATCTTATATTGTATTACGTAGCATTTAACCTGATAGATTAAGAAAGTGAGAGGGAAGCCATTATGAGCGAACGTCAGTGGGACTCTACGGTGTATTATACCGTTGTACCGTCCCTTTAAATTTTGTAGTTGAGTATCCTCATTTTGCTCGTCTGAATTGTCCATATAATTTTTGTTAGTTGATAAACGTGTTTGTGCACGTGCTTGCTGTTTCACCCAATTAGTAGTCTTACGATACATTGTCGTACAAAAAGGTTAAAAATAAAAACTCGTCATAAGTAGATGAATCTCAACAAATTAGGTTATTTTTCTGGAATAGTTTCAGAAGTAGGTTACTTTTTGCCATTTTGCTCGCCTCTTAAAATTTGTGATGTTATACTTCTCTTGCAGCGGTGTAAAACAAGATGAGAAGTAGTGTGTTTATTTTAGCAGACGTGTATAAATCTAAAGACCTTGATGTCTCCTGTATCATTTCCTAAGATACACTATATATCCTTGGCTTTTTCTTGTTTGTTTGATAAAAATGAATTTGCATGGAGTATATTGTGACCTGGAGACTTTGCAAGACATTATTCACAATATCAGCTAATATTAATAAATAGATTGTCATTTTTTTGACAAGGATTTATATAATACTATATAGTAACAACAGTATACTGAACAATAAAAATTTAAAAAAACAATTTGTTGCAAAATTTCTTTTCACTGGTTGAAAAGTTAGTTGGGACATTAAACGAGATGGATTTTAATACAAAATAATAATACTTTTAATACCATTTGCTCAAGTTTTTCGTGTGAAGAAACTAAATAGATCCATGAAATATAAGTACATGGATATAAAACAGCAAATCTGGAAGTCTGATAAAATGTACTTCAATCAAAACCAAGAGCCAAGATTATCACCACTGTAGGAGAGAAGTGTACATAGATTTGGTGCTTTACCTCCAAAGTGATGGAGGGTGATACCTATTTATCATTTTGAAGAGAATATATTTATAGTTACAATGCAAATCTGAATTTTGATGTAAACAACTAATTAAGTCCTCTGCGGGACGACGTTCAAAGTTGATTTTGTTCATTCAAAGAGAAACTTGACTCGGACAATTAAACATTAAGATTTGCCCTGAATGTTCTAAATACTCAAAACGTCTATTTTGGGTATTTTCCTTCTCGTGATTTTATCGTTTGAATTATCTGGCTTAGTCTAATAGATCAGCTCTGCATGTTGTCGATTTACATTTTCCAAAAAGAGATCAATGTAATCAGTTTATATCTGGAATTCGAGGAATGAAAGTGGTTCAAAAACAGTTGGAACGTTTTTTTTTCAGCCTCCAAGACATATTTCATTGGGATTAATTGTCTTTTTTGAAAAACTGACCTCTACATGAGAGAATAACACGGAGTCAGGATCATCTCTAAGAGAACAAAACTCAGATAGAAGGATTTTAAGGAGATTGCTCACATTTGGGACCAAGCATGTACCTCTTTAAAGGCATTGAAGACTCGCCCCAAACCGTGTGCCGCCCTCTGAAAAAGTTAACTTTCCGTTGCTTGCAATTAGTGAAGTTTTCTTCTTGTCGCTACAAAATGCAGACAGTAATGAAACGTGATACCTTGTTATCTTTTATCTGGACCTGAGATGTCCATCGCTGCAATATGTACTGTGTTGTGGGTATTGACCGTAGCTGCATGTATTGACTGTACACTATAGTGTCTAATTACCGACGGTAACAAGCTGTGTGTGTATTTTCTGGGATCGATGGTGGTGTCTAACACTTCTGTTACACCTCAATCAAAACTAGGTCAGATTACCGGCATCAGACGTTTCTATGTGCGTGAGTTCACTCCCTTTAATACCAGCTCCATCAGTCCCCACATCTCCCCCCCCCCCTTTATCCCTTTGTCCTTTCTCCCTAACCCTAATTCTCTCGTCTCTTTCTCTTTCATTTCGTGATAAACCTCTCTGTAGTTCACATGTTCCTCTGAGTTACAGTAGATATAAACTCTTGTACTTTCTCCAGGCTTCAATTTTTTATTATTATTATTTTTTTCCCCTTCCAAGAGATTTAGGATCGTTTAGTATTCATGTACTCTTTGGGTGAAATCAATCAAACTTGTCATAGTGGATACAGGCTGTCAGCATCATCATCAGCATCTGAAATTATTATAAAACTTAAATTCTTCCAGCGGATTTGGAATCGTAGTTGTAGAGATTATGTGTATTCTTGTAACATATAGAAACACAGTTATTTGGATGACTTGCCAATAGCTAACTGTATAATGTATTCAATTTTTTCTTTGAAGTACCACTTTTTTTCTGTTTCTGACATTTAATTTACTCTGTTTGGATGTCATTGTAATGGAAGTCACATGACTAATTTGTACTGTAAGCATCGACAATAACTTTGGAAGGTTTGAGATGAGGTAAGGTTAAGGTTAAGAGCCTTAAAAGTTGTTGAAACTTGTTGTATCATTGCAGGTTTATTTCTAGAGCTTGAAGGTTTTGACCCAGGTTATATACTATCGATTATTTTTCGGTATACAGTAGATACCATTATCTTGTCATGTTGCAATTATAACGTTCCGACGACGTTATACAGCCAAACAGAATACGGTATCTGTTATGATATCTTAGCAAATTACATCTCAGAGCTTATGAAAATATCCAAAAATATTTCACCTAATCTTGTGCGAATTTTAAATTTCCTATAAAGAGGAAACGGATCACTGCCATATAGTGGAGCAAAATATTTGAAGTCAGCGAATGGCGTTATGACATAATTTATAAAATGTAATAAAACATCTAAATTCTAAATATGTCCTCCTTTATCAACATTACATTTTAGGTTTAAATTAATGTAAACTAATACTACAGGTCATCATGATTTATGATAGAGCTCTGTTTTTAGTTTCATCCTTAAAATAAATCTGCATTCAGCTAATTCTTAACCCATCCCCCCCCCCCCATTCATTTCTCCCAGATCACCATGAAAGTATTCCTAGCTGACCATTATCGGTTGATGCATCGCATTCATCGCCTTTATTCAATTAATGCTGGCACGATTAATTCCTATCTCAAATCCCATGAAAGCTGCATGTCCACCATAGTTGGGAATTCAGGCATTAAGAGATTCTTCTATTAAGGGAATTCTCTTAATGGGTCAATGGGAATACCGACATTTTACATCGTGATCGAAGCATGTGTCTCGGTATATATGCTGCCACAGTGTAGTGTATCGCAGACAGGCTGATGTACAGTAGGTATGATTATACCGAAAAATTAATACGTAGTAATATATGAGAGACATGATTGCCAAAGCTATAACTCTACAGCATGTATTAGTATATAAATGCCTGTTTAAGCTGGGTTATAATCGAGATAAATTGAGGCTGGTAATGTACGTACCACAGAAACCCATACAGATATTATGCAGAAAGAATTGAGTGTGAAACATTAATGGTTGATACAAGAGGTATAAGTAAGTAAGGCTGCAGTATGGTTAAAATATGTGCTAATCATATTAAAAGTATAGGCTATCTAGGCAAAGATTAGCTACCTGTAAGGCTAGCAGGAGGTTGGGCGATTATACGTATGACAATCACAGTAGGACCCGGACAGTACAACGATTCAGTGCAAACGAGTTCCAACTGGCAGCTACAATGGGGCATCGCTCGTTGGATGCAAGCATGTCCAGAAGTCCTGATTAGAAGGATCTAAAACAATTCTAAATTGGCATTTCACTTAAATACGAAAACCTACACATCTCTTAAAATGATTCCCGTACATGTTCTGTACTGGCTTCAGTGTATTGGCATTAATGTACACTCATGCATGTATGTTCAAAAATACCAGCCATTGATTATACATGTACATTGGTATATGTAGTACAGTAATGACATTATGTCATAATGAACCTGCACTCTATGTTGTAAATCCAACTATTTTATGTCATGCCAGTAACCAACCAAGCTAATGATGAAAGGACATGTTTAGGCTACAGTAATGTAAGCTTTACTACAATATTATAACAAATGAACTCTACATATTTAAAGATAGTACATTTTCTGTAATACATCTCACAAAATGACCCCCAGTTTGAATACTACGGTTCTACACAAATGCTGTGATTAATTATTATTTGTTTTCAAACTTGACCTAAATGGTAAATTCAACAACTTAATATGATACCAAGTATCCTTGTTCTATAATACATCTGAATTTTCATATTTGATTAAGCCTAGTTTCTTGAGGCTTCTGTTTTGCAAATATCGGCAAATAACCTAAAGTACAGTATGTGGGGTTCAAGTTTAATATGCTGGCATCACTCATTACAGCAAATACAGTTTTTAATCTCTGAATATCGTCTTCGTCGGAAGCTTACACTTACAGTATGCAATAACAGAAAAGTACAGTAGGTTGTTTATTGTACAATATAGTATTCCTCTAAATGTCAGCTTGACATTTAAAGAGACCGTCATTCTTCCATTAATGTACAGTTTTTGTTCTGTGCTTGAAATCTATATTTCCAAAATGTTATTTTAATGGATAGTTGTGCTGGGTAGGATTAAAAAAAAAATTAAATGTAATAATTTACAATTTTAACTTTTTAAGAATTTTCACCACTTTTTAATAATTGCCTTAGTGCACAAATATCAAAGAATATTACCCAGGTTACAAAATCATCACATCATTTAGATTATAACATTGAATCAAATTGCTGTCTTCTAGTTAAGGCATTTGGATAATTCTATACTGTTTGTAATATAGCGCCAGTCAATTTGTTAAATTTGAAAAGATTTCGATCTTTGCTTACATTATATGCATTGAATACAACTCTGTATAAAGAAACAGGTCACAAAAGAGTAGCTTTATTAGTTCATTTCTCAATATTAATTAGTCTTGCGAAGGATTTACCTCCAATTTTTTAATTTCTCTCGCACACCTTTTTCCTCCTCCAGTATATCATTCACATCTGATGAAGAACAAGATCAGGAATTTTCAAAAATTTGGCCTTTACCTCTTTTTAACTTTTTGAGTATTCAACTGCAATGAACTTTGATAATTTTAGTATCGATGGAATATCAGGGAGTTAGTTACCTGGTATCGCATAGGAAAATGCTATGCAAAATTCCTATACAATTGTGTAAGTAAAGATGTATATATAACAATTTTTTTGTACCCAACAATCACAGTATTTTTAATAAGAGACATTGTTCACAGCCTTGGAAACTACTAGTTTGAACACTAAATAATTCCCTGAATATCAAAAGATTAAATTAAAAATCATTGCAAGTGATTGGTGTTGATTGTGAAGGAGAAAAAACATATATTTGGGGATATTTCATTAGGTACATTGGCACATTGGTACGATATTTAGATTCTTCATTAATTCCTGCAATTAAAAATAATTATATTAACAAAGTAAACCATCAGGAAAAAATAAATAAATTAAGCATGTGTATAAACTCAGTGATGTCATAATTAGACATGTGTGTGTGAAGGAACATTAAAAACCGTAATATCTACCATATTGAACAACAATTTTTTTGTTACTTTAGCTGTGTGGGAAATTTTTGTCCATAACTGTTATAAATCTCTGTCAATATTGATGATTATGTAATGATAATAGTAATGTATAAATATTGTAATAAATATGTAATCAATATAATAATTAAAAAAATTAACAAATATGTATAAATTGTAATAAATACTGTAATAAAATGACAGTAATGATTAGTAGGTATAAATTGACATGCGTCTCCTTTAACATACAGACGCTGATAATTAATGTACAATACTGTACAACTAAACACTGAGATACTGATACATGGAGTTAAGCACTACACATAAAAACAAGAATATACCAGATATACATAGTACCTGTACTCTTAGTGTTTGATTTACTTCAGTCCCCTCAATTGTAGGTTTGCCATGCCTAGTAAATTTAATAAAGTTTGATGAATAATATTACTTTCACGCTTGAATGCTCAAGCGATATGAGCAGATCGTCCCGATGGCTTCAGCGAGATGGGAAAGAATTCATATCCATAAGTTGTCATTTTAGAAATTACAAAACTGTACATGGGTAACCCCTGGATCTGAGTGTTATGAACTTAACCTGGGAATATATATTTGAACATGATGCATGGTTATGAGTTTTACTGAAAATAAGGAAAATGGAAATTTGTTATTAAATATTAAAGTCCTGCAAAATGTTATCAATAATTGGATTATAAGACCAGTAAATTTATCTGAGATAATTTGTACATACTATCAGTTTGTTGAGCAGGACTTCCCTCATTAAAGATGACAATAATAACAAATAAAAAAATTTAAAAATTATAAAACTACTTAATTGTTTACCAACATGGATATTGTTCTTGTTTGATAATGTAGAGAGTAAATGTTAATGTTTTATAACAAAATTGGTTTTGGTTAATATACATTCATAATTAGACATTCATTATGAAAGTCATCACCAGAGAATAATTTTGGGATCACTTTATTGCTTATATTCTGCTTTATATACTCTTCTTCAATCTTATCATCGTTCTAACAGCAAAATGTAATTGTCCATATTTGGGGGCTCAATAAAGTTTATTTGTATTTGAATTTGAGTTTTCTAGTTTAGCCTGTCTTTACACAACCATCCGCTCTTAATGTTGTTTATTTCTATTATTCATTGTAATTGTTTGACTATATTCTCCTGAATACAGAGACAAAAATTTGTAAATTAGTGTACATGACAATTGCCATCCAAAGTGATAAGTTAATGTCATTTTCACCAGATCTTGTTTCATTATTAAGGAGATAATAATAGTTGTATAAACATAGTTTCAAATCAGTGACAAATTTTTGTTTTACATGGAGCTCATAACTGCACAATTGTTGTTGTTGTTATAAATTAACTTTAAATTCCACCAGTATCACTCTGCTATTAAATTGATCATCTCAGAAGGAAAACAAAATAAGGTGCAGGCAGCTGATAATTATGACTACGCCATTGAATACTGACTGTATTCACACATATTCTGGCCGGAAGCTAATATGCAAAATAGCTTGAACCTTGTAGGTTTATTTTTCCTGTCATGAATAGTCAATAAGCAATGGTTATAATATCTGAATATAGAAAGTATTGAACAGTACTTTTGATATTTTACAAACTTTAAATTGACACTATACAGTTATTTGTATTTTATATGTTATACGTGAGCACTGGACAGTGTGACATGTGCAAAACACACATAAGCTAGAGCCCTTAAACCTTGAACTGGGTCCTGTAGTACAGTGCAGTTTAATAAAGTTCTATCATGTGTGAATTATATTGAATACTGGAAGCGTGTGAAGCTAAAATTGAGTTAGTATGCATGCAATGGCATACTGTGTGTGTAATCTGATTGATGTATGTTCACTGGTCCATGTATCATGAATATTTTCTACTTGTGGCCTACGTACACGTCGCTCGTAATACATCTTTAGTCAGTATGTGGCCTAATGAAGAGATTAATGCTGGGTGTTCTGTGGGCAGGGAATGCGGGAGGGGGGGAGAAGGAGATCTAGGCATTGCAAAGTAATTTAGTCAAATCAATGATGCAAGTTTATATGCAGGACTATACAGTATGTACTGTAGTCTAACACAGAGATCCTGAGGCTTATCAGATAAAGTGACAGCATGGCTATATGTACTGTAGTCTAACACAGAGATCCTGAGGCTTATCATGTAAAGTGACTGCAGGACTATACAGTATGTGCAGAGTATAAACTTATTCCACTGATGCAGCTCTGATGTTGAGGTAGTAAAGAGATCAGGGATTAGGATATAAGGATAAGTGGATTAATGTAATAATTAATTAATTTAAAAATGCAGTCCTATTCGTGCAAGTGTAAAGTGTAGTGTAGTCTGTACCATGCTGGAAAATGTATGCATTGTACTTAACTTCATATACATAAAATATATAGGCACATGGAGACCAAATGGGTTAGAATTTAACAGTCAAGTTAAGTACTGTTTCTCCTTGTTTAGGTAGGAGATTGATTCATGTATATGAGGTCATAAATATTCATGTATATGAAAGTCATAAATATTCATGAATACATGTGTTTTGTCGTGTCATATATTTCTGCACATAATTGTTATTTATTAATAATGTGTAACCCATGTATATCTTCTGCAATATATATCGGCAGTCAAACAGCCTTGATAATGTGACAACTTATCAGTCGTGCAGTATATATACCCTCCAAATTCCCCATACGACCGAAGAATGTGCAATTCTCATGGAATATTTATAACAAACCAAATCAATACAGTTGACTACAGTCAGCTGACACAGGATTTTGGCTGAGTGACAAAATTCTCTGTCTTCAAGTGAACCGTGGTCAAATCTTCGTCCAAAGCATGACACTAATGATGTAAACCCCTATACTGCAGCCCCTCTGGTTTCATATACGAAAATACATCCTTCCCCCCCCCCAAAAAAAAACATATGACTTCCTGGATTTACATGGCTAGCAACTCTTAATGGTTTTAATCTGAAGGACAATCAAAAATCAAGTCGGTGACCGCCTTGCTCTCTCTCTCTCTTATGCATGAGACTGGGAAATTTAATTTCCGGAGGGAATGTTATGAGGCTGATGACTGGAGTCGAGTGTGGACGTCTCAAGTGGATGTGTTATTAATATGGCAAAGTTGAAAGAATCTGGAACCATGCTGGATGAGTGATGGAAGGTCTCTTCATTTATTTATTTATATATTTGTATTTTTTGGAATTTCTTTTTTGGGGGGGAGAGACTCTTGTTTTCTTTCCTTTTTTGAAGTTTGTTTTTGTTGTAAATAATATACTTTATTTAAAGCAGCTTGTTGAGTTTGGTCCACAATGTTATCAAGCCTTAACAAGCATTACACAAAATAAGGATATCTGATCAAAGTATTCGACAAAAATGGTAGATTTTTGCACCAAATGAAATTGTTATAAATCCATTTCATTTTCAACATCGTATTTAATACTCAGTCACTGTTTTCATCCCCTCAATTACTTGTGTAATCAATGCCAATTGGAAAATGGCAAACTTAATTTGACCTCGTGAATGTTATATTTTGATGTGGATATGTCAAGGGAAGATTATGTGAAGTGTGGGGACAGTTTTTAACGTTGAATACCAACACTTGTCGGTTTTCAAGAACAACTACAGAATTTGTATGATTATTTGTGTTTTTTTTTTATAACGCATATTTGGTCACATTCTGCAAGCTAGAAATTGTTGCGAATGGGTGATTCATTTAATATACGATGCATGCAGCAAGCAAGAACATAGCAGATCTCAGCGTTTAGCTTCCTGTAAGGTCAAAGGTCTCCATGGAATCAGTGTCCATGAGGAACAATCTTTCAACAACATTGAATGAAAGAGAATAGTTGCTCTGTACACAAGTAAATCTTAAAGACATACATCCGCCTTAAAGGGTGTGAAGACTCTTGCAAAAAGAAACGTCTAATGCCGGTAATTTGACCTAGTTTAGAATGAGGTGTAACAGAAGTGTTAAACACCACCATCGATCCCAGAAAATACACGCACAGCTTGCTACCGTCGGTATTAATTAGACACTAGTGTACAGTCAGTGCATACAGCTGCGTTCAATACCCACAGCACAGTGTATAAACGATACAGCGATGGACATCTCAGGTCCAGCTAAAGATAACAAGGTATCACGTTTCATTACTGTCTGCATTTTGTAGCGACACAAACAAAACATCACTTGCAAGCAACAGAAATAGAAAGTTAACTTTTTCAGATGGCCGCACGCAGTTTGGGCGAGTCTTCAATGCCTTTAAAGGAAGCTGTTAGACAGTGCCACATGATGCTAAGCAGCCACATATGCATGTACAGTAGAAGAAGCTTCCATAATGACTCACTAATTGTTACTAACAGTAAAAAGCCTTCATGTTAGATCGCTAAATCCCCCAATTTCCAGTTTCACTTCATTTTGCATTTTTTTTTTAAATTTTAGGCAGACCATTTCAGAGGGGAAAACCATGGAATTTATTCTGGATGAAATTAAAACCCACTGTATTTTGACTAGCCAGGGGTCCAACCCACGACCTCTCAGATGCTTAGGTTTATAATCGTAATTGTCATCCCACCTACCTTTATCTACATGGCTATCATATAGGCTAGATCTTTCTGGTGTACAAAGAATGTTACTCATTGCATTTTCAATGTTTTTGTGCAATAAGATGAGACTTTAATTCTATGCAGATACAATGTTTGAACATGGAAATCTGTATATAATATATGTATATTGTAATTGCTGGTTCATACTCCAAATACGTCATCGCTGGCGATAGAATATAATTAATTAAACAAAGCATATAAATGGTTAAAAATCATCTTCATCGCAGTCATTGCATTTTATATACAGCTGAGTGCTGAATTTTGTTCAATTTATGGCACGATTGGCGTGCCATAAACGTCTCTGCCATCTGTACCTGACTACAATGGCACAGTGCAAGGTATAGGCGGAAGAGGTAGCGAACAGTAGCAGTTAAATTTCCATTTTTTTCTATATTTGTCTTTTAATTTTATTGTGATCATCAGGGATGGTTTACCTACAGGGGATCTTTACTTTCTATGTGGACCTATGCATTGTGTGCATTCAGATAAGGTCCACTAGTATATTGTTCGTTTCTCATGAACCTGTGGGAAAAGTATGACCAGTTTCATAGTATAATATAGCACAAGACTGCTATATAGTTTTATACATTATAAGTTGTTAGCGCTTTGCTGGGGTGTGAAGGGTGTTTGATATCATATTATCAGTAAATGATAAAATTAAACTCAATTACACAAAAAGTTACATTCAAGAAATGTAGAGCACCGGAGATCTGGTATTATTTTAGAAAAGAAAAATATATAATAAACCAAAATCAATTTCATTAACCCCAAGAGATAAAAGTTTATAGGTGGACCATTACATCTGCAGAATTAAGATACTACTTTTAATCATGTTAATCTGTCTCTATATTTAAGTCTTAAATTACTCTCCCTCTGTTTCTCTTAAACTTTTTCTCTCTGCCATATACAGCGAAATGGAGCGGCCTGGTCACAAATCATAAGTTTTAAGACTTTTGTGAAGATAATCAAATAAAGTCTCAGTTCCTATAATTGAGTCTGGAGTAAAAACTGCCATTTCGCATGTTTCTAATCATCAACTATTTATTAACTATCTTTGCTGCCATATATCTAAAGTTAAAGGAGCAGTGCATAATTTTGGTCGGTAATTTCCAGTAACTAGAACTGTCACACACAGTGCAGTAGAACAGCTGGGAGTGTCACCGTAGCATTCAAAGTATGTATGTATATTAGATCCTCCTGCAAGCATGAACTCGCGAAGAAGCCTCAGTGGTTTATCAAAGCCGCAAGCTGACCGAAGTCAGTCTCTTACATTCATATTTAACGTCCATGATTATGAATTGTCAATTGTCAACAAGTCTGTAACTGGACGACATACATTAATCTGGGAGTGACTCGAACCGGGGACCTTATGATTGAAAGGTACCGGCGTTAACCACTGAGCTAACACTCCAAAGTTTTGTGTACACTGTCACAGCAGTCTGAATGTTAGATTCCAAAGGAGGAGAATGCAAGTAGATGGTGTCCTGGAAATGAGTGTAGAGGGTGCACTGCTAAAACATTTCCAGTTATGTAGTTTATAAGTAGATTTTAGGAAAGTGTAGACATAGATTGGAAGAAGTTACATGTTATACATTAGTTGTTTGTTATTCCCAAAACCAGTGATTATTTTGGGAGGGATTTTGTCTGTTAAAACATGACTTCCTATATACGAGACCTGTATATATAGCTGGCACTAATATCAATCTGTCCATTTTGCAATGCAGCATTTTGCTATACATGTATGCACAATATCTGATCATTTTTCCCTATACTATATTTCAAGGGTTGGCTCAACCTTCAGTAAAGACACATTGTCTAAGCAATGAAAATTTCATTAAAATATCCTCATCAAATTACTGTTAATTGGTGAGTATACTAATGAAGGAATCCACTCAAGGTTGAATATTTTGTTGCAAAGATAAGACTTTTTTTCATAATTAGTGCATATTACTATAT
>KN886898.1:31795-44044 GCA_000934455.1 Apostichopus parvimensis
ATAAAACGATGATGTAACGAATGATACTAATTTGTCATATTAATAAATTCTTCTACGTGTGAAAGTCGTCACTCAATATATGAAATTCTCTTTGGTGTGAAGGGCATTGAAATGAAATGTAAATGATAATTTTAACTCTATTTTAGTTTTTTGAATGATCATGTTGTAAATGGTAGTGAACTAACTGATGATTCCTGTATACAGGTAAGAAATTTTGTTTCGTAAGTTTATTCACAAATATTATAAAGGACGAACTTTTCTTATGTCTATGCAAATGTGGTACTAAGAGAATTGTAACTTGCTTCCCTCTTGGTAATGCATTTATAGTCGAACATTTACACATTCATTTTGTTATTTACGTTACGTTTCTTTCGTAGTATGCAACTGTATCATAAGTTGAAAGGGAATTACATCAGTCTAATGTTCCGATCCCAACCAGTTACTCTATGCTATATTAAAATATTTCCTTTCATTTTATTTTGCGTCAGTTATGGTCCAATCTTCTTGTTATCATGCAAAATGTAATTTTTTGTTTCTCTCTAATAATCAGCAGTTATTTTTATGTTTTTATAGTTTTATTTTTATATTTGGATGTAGCTTATGTAGTGAATGTCCATAATGTTTCAAAATAAAACCTACGTGTTACCATGAAAGGACAACTTAAACTGAGAGAACGCGTAGAAAACTGAAGAATCTATACTGATACTCAACTGTCTAGTCTGTTCCACCACCCTCATACTACTGACTTCGTACAAAAAAATATTAAAACATAAAAATTAAGAACGTATAATAACAATGTTTCTCATAATTTCCTCCCAGTTGGGTCATGAACGATAAAGAACATGGGAGGACTAATATTTCTTTAGAAGCTATTTAAAGCTCTATTTATGCATCAAGCAAACTCTATTTATAAGTCGAAAAAAGGGACACATTTTCTGAGGGGGCCGCGGATTGCAAAGTCGGCAATTTCTATAACGCGTCTCACAAAGTCGGTAATCGCTGTTACAGTTAAAGTGTATTAAATTTTTAAATATGTTGTTTTTGATAAGGAAATTGGTAACCTTGTAAGGTTCATGTACCTGAAGCTTTGGTTAGTATCATTATGTTGATAGGGATGACGTAAGTTGACTTTAAATAAAAACAATTGAATAAGGTACTTTTTATGTCTTCTGAAATAGAGTTCTCATTCGACTACTCAAAAATGTGTATTATATGCCAACCTAACGCATTACGAGTAGAACCCCTGTGACAAATCTTACGCGTTACAGGTAGGACCCTTGCAATGTCATATGCGACTTAATCAGGACACACATCCGGAGTGTATACATGCTAAGTTCTTCAATGTTGTCTTTATTACCTTTCGGGAAACATTTCATACTATATTGTTTTGATTACAGATGTTGTTTTATTTTTTCCAGTATATTCTGATATCATGTTCTGTTAATGATGTTCTTAGGTATATATGCACTGGGTCGATACTTTCACTTTCTGACTTGTGTATGGTTCACTGGAATTGGTGTAAATAGGTGGAACAAATAACAAAAATGGATTTTTAACTTATTTGGAATGTATCTTCTTTCTGTTTTTTTTATTTCTTCCATTGTTATTTCATTACTCTAACGTCCATGGGTGCAGAGACATCCTGATTCCTTTCTTTGTTTGCTATTGATTTAGTATCGGTTTGGGACTTACTTCAGATCTCTCACCTGCGCCACTACCTGCGCCAACCCAATCCGAATTTGCAGTCCTGAATGAGACCATTCCATCATTCATCAATTCGGACGGTAGGGGCATACATTTGTCACGCGGTAACGTGGCCATAACCTACGCTTTTATCACGATATAATTCGAGCAAATAGCTTAGTCACAAAGCTTAAACCCTTCTATTATGTTTTCCTGCTTATGGCTCTAAACCAAGTATGTTTAACTTCAGTAAACCACCGATCAGTTACCGTACGTATCCGTACATAACACGTGTGGTTCAGCTTCTAGTATGGCAGGATGACATGTATCCAGGTTAGCCGCGGCTTACTTCTCAGTGTTCTGATATATAGACTGATATAGTTTTCGCACATATACTTATCTCTGCGTAATAAGAGGAAAAGAATTATGGCAAAATTTAATAAGTGCTGTAAAACTACATATGTTGCGACGGCATGCATGATAAAATGCCACAAAAGCAGGGTCGTCAATCATTGGGGGTGGGACACGTCCCCCACTTTACAAATGCCCCCCCCCCCCCCCCAACAGGTTTAGTGACTGACTCGTGTAGGCTTTAGGCCTATCAGGCTTATAATAACTGGTTTATCTTAAAAAGGGAGCTGAAACATTGTGCTATGGATCATTAGTTTTTAACGTTTTATTCTCATCTTCTAAATCCGCGATGAAAAATAGAACTTTTCAACTGGGTTGACATAAGAATTACGGATTTCATTTATAGCGTAACTTAAACGAGGAACCACGCCCATACACCGCTGTGGATATTTGCTTAGCCTGTTAGTCATGTTTTTTCCACTTCCTAAATGAAAGTAGGCTAACGATAATCTTAACGCTTGGACAGTATGCGCTATTTCAGCTAGTTTTAGCAAAATGTTCACATAATTTCTTCTGATTTCATTAGTAAGTACTGTGCAAGCTGAAGATTATAGGACCGTATTGTAGGAATGGCGTTCAAAAAGGACACAAGGTACCTTTTAAGAAAATAACCTGGGCATGAGAAACCAAGCAACAGAATGACTGATCCGCACTCAACCCCAGTCCCCATGAATGTAGACTGTGACGGTGTGATCATCGTCAGATGGGTTTTACGATGTCTCTACAAGGGAAACATAATGCTACACAAGATCTTAGTCAAAAGGGCGCTCGTCACTTATATGCACGATTGCGAATGTGTGCATGTTGTAAACATCTGTATAACAAGATGATTTTATTCGTGTGTGCAAAGTTAAAGAATATTTCCGTATTTGGTTTAAGTTTCAATCTTATTATGATAAAGCCCCCACTCGGTTACACCCGGGTGGTAATATTTGTTTCCAAATTTAAGTCTATTCTCTTGTCCGATCTGACTGTTATTAAAATATATGACTGACATATTAAATGAGTGACCAAACAGATGCAAACTTGAGGATTTCTAGCTGTGAACCCGTCCCCTGTGTTACCACAGAGGCTTCGCCATCAGGGGCCATGGACTCACCCGTTAAAGGCTTTTAGCCAAGGCGGTCGCGGTGACAGTTTCATCCATGCTCAGTCATTTAAGTCCTCCCCAATCATACTTTGTGGAAGATTATATTTCGTTCTTCGCAATTAAAGCCAGCCGAATTAAATGCCGATATTTGTTATTTTTTACCTGTTACCACTTTCCCACCATGCAAATATAGATTCGTTTCATATTGACTCAAATATGCCAAACAAGGCGTAAGACCACCACTGAAGAATACAGAGTTATTCAATACTTAGCCTATGTAGCACCAATAATTCAAAACATTCTGCTAATCTTAGAGTTATAACTTCCTGTTGCTTTTCCCCTTAACGGACGGTTTTACAAACTGGAGGCTGAGTTATTGTTTTATTACATTGAAGCATATAAGTCATCTTCGGTCATGGCAATGGCACACAATATGTCCTTCTTTCCGCATGAATTCCCCTTATAGATCAATTGTTATTATTGAATCAATCCATGCTGCACTTCAGTTACCTTCTAGTAGACATTTCAAGTTCAACCGCAACCAACAATAAACAAAGTCATAGGTCTGTTATACACGTACCGATTCGTGGATCAGTCATATTTATTACAGGAAAATTTCGTGATGATAGCATTTATAAGTGTTATGCACAACTGTTCAAAGCAGCTTATATGCTTCTAACTGTCGTACGTTGGACTGTCCGCATCATTTTCAACGTTGCAAGGAGAAATGTGGTGCACATGAAGTATTTTCTTTTCTCACAGGAACACAGTAACTGAAGAGGAACGACTATACATAAGCATGGAACTATAATGGTTATTACTATGGGGAAGGCACGGCTATATAAACAGTGTGTGATCTACTTGTGTGTTTTACCAAGATTGGTTGTCTCCACTTCACAGCCAGACTTAGGTAAACATTTCGGTTCATAATAGTTATGTTTGCTTGATTTTCAGTATTTCGGTAGACACGTAACATATAATTAGACCTGAAAGAAATATTTCTTCTTTTATCATGTCCTTTTTTATATTTACTGACGGTACGAGTATGAGTAGGCTATTGTACAAGGCTCTTAGTACGACTATACCAGGTTTCCAGAAGTAAGAGATTCTTGGGAACAAGTAGGAGTACTGCATTTATTAATCTAACACACAGAAAAGTAGGTCAGTCACTCAGATGCAACAGGCTACTCAATTAGAAAAACTAACACGTTTTACGGTATCAAACAACAAGTTTACGATGCATCACAAATTTGTCAAGGACAATAGGTGTTCATATCAAATTAATTCAACCTGGTTTGGTTGAGCTACTAAAATGTATAAAACGATAGATTCACATTAACATTAAGGGAGGGGGGCCTTCCATCTCCATCCTTCCATCGTTCGTTTGGGAAAAACGTTCAGTCGGGGATTTTATACATTCAGTCAGGTAAAGAATTTATCAAACCCTGAACCTGCCTCCATCATGGTTTCTGCCATCTATCTACATCAATCGGGGAATTATACACACACGCCTTTGAAATCATTTGCGACAAAGGATATACTTCACTGCATAAATCCTTTTTATCTTTGCAATCGTCATTCAAGACAGTGGCGTACTAAGAGGGCAGGCGGTCCGCCCGGGTAACAGTCGGGGGGGGGGGGGTGTGCCATGTCACAGCCCAAAGTTGTTTCCCCGTATTAATGTAAATGATTTTGTTATCAATTCAAAGCTTTGCCATTTTGCATCTTAGCCACCTAACATCAGCAAAGTTTTCTCAAAGAGGAGGGGGACCTTAAATCCCTGTCCGAGGACGGCACCTCCTGCACGGTATGACAAAGGAAGGATGCACCCCGGGTGCCAACTGTTATATAGGTACGCCTATAATTTTTATATAAATGATGGCTAAGTGTTATCACTATACAATTACAACTTATTCTGTTTAGTTTCATTAGGATTAGATTAAACCAAGAATAAACTTAATTTCAGCTGGAGTTTAAACAAAGGGAGAACAAAATCATGGGTGAGTTTAATTTGTTTTCAGAGCGACCTAAATACCCACTTCACTTATATATTGTTCATTGTTCATTTCAGTCATTGATTTTACGTTGAAGAGTGGTATACTTATATCCGAGGGATACCCGAACACAGACAGCATATTCCACGGCTGGAGAATCGTTGTAGAGGGAGATAACTTTATTCGCTTGGAGTTCCTAGATTTTGGTTTACATGAAACAGATAACTGTGCATTGGACTATCTTAAAGTGAGGATATATTACTTTAAGAAAGAAATATCATTTTTGTACTTCCACGTCAAGTAGAAAGTAAAATTGCATTCATACCTGTTCTTCACTAAAATATATGGTTGAAAGTGTATATAATTCAAAAACCATATGGAACATGCCGAAACTATGGCTTCAAACTTCTCATAACACATTTCCATCTCCGGTTCCATTCTTATTTGTAGTTTATACGTGTATAATAAATACCCTTAGAACAAATTAGTTGGTAATATTTTTCGTTGAGATCACTTTCCTTCTCAGTTAGCTTGCACAAAAGGCACAAAAGGTCAAAATTAAGGTTGGTTTCTGTGATTGCGTGTATACTGTATATTGCAAAACAAATAAATAACAGTTCCTTCGGTTAATTTGCCGATCCATATGACGTTGCTTTGTATTTTTGCAACTTCTCATGTGGATTAACAATTCTGAATAATCAACAATATTAATTTTACCGCTCCTTCATTACCAAAGTACTGGTGGATAAGGCCTGACATGGTTTTGTTGCAACGTACAAGATAACACAATTAAATTTCATTCATAGATGTTTATTATTTCTTCCGAAGCTATTTGATGGCCCTGCCATAGATTCAGACCAAGAAGTTGGTACATGGTGCTGGGATAACTTCACTGAGCTGATGCCTAATACCTTTATTTCAAGCAAAAATTCCTTTTACCTCCTCTTTCGTGGCCACCCTGATCATAGCAGGAAGGGATTCAGGGCAATATATGACGCTTTCCGTAAGTTTCTAATCAAACCAATGATAAACCTACCTTTGTTATATTTGTATCCCTTAATTTATCACACGTCACATGTAATAAATTTTCTCAAATAAAATTAGTTCTCCTTACATCACTTATGAAGACTATATGTTAAATCATGTAAAGGCAATAGAAATTTGTAATAATAAATGTAAAGTAGCATTGGACAGTGATTATACGCGGCCTAAGAGCATGTCCACAATGGCGAATGATAACAGAGGGGATAAATTGCTTTTAAGAATGAAATAATTGTGAGTACAATTACTTTATAAAGGACAGCAGCTTTCCTGATTTATTTGCAAAAGTAAGATGCTACATGATATTCCAGCTTGACTAACCAACAAGACACCTCAGTGGATAGCCCAAGTAAAGCAAAATACATTCACCCATTACCAGACTGATGGTTGGGTGGAGCACACCCCCCCCCACCCCACCTTCCCCTCTCCCTTCCTCTCTCCATTCTTTTCCATATAATTATTCAATCATATCAATATTTTGTATAGATAATTTCCTCAATGACCTACCACACCATTAGATACAGGAAAAAGTTCGAAATATATATCTAATAAAAAGAGATCTCATATCAAAGTACATAAAAAAAAAAACTGTCACAAAAGTATGATGACGGAATATATTCGTATTAGGACTAGTTGTTCTTTGTAGTCTACATCCTTTTTAATCTTATTATTTATTTCTTAAACCACAAGTGATGTATAATTGTTATCATATTGTAACAATTTATTTAATCTGGTAGTCTTAAAAATGTACATACATTTGGTAAGACACAACAAGTGTTTAATTTAATTTGTATTTATATTGTTGATAACTTGATAACTTATACTGTCTTCTGATGCCTTAACTGATTTGATTCACCTCAGTTAAACCCAGCACGTCATCCACAGTCGCTGTTACCACGGATCCTATACCAATCTCTCAAAGAACAAGCGAAGGTAAGGGAAGGTGTTCACAGTAGCTGTAAAAATACTTAGTGTCATATTATGGATCGCCTTTCGCAATTGGGTGGCGAAAAATGTGCGATGGGTCGCAAAATTATTCCAGACGTTGAAAAACTACTTACATTTTTTCGGAACTTACGGTCGTCTATAGTCCAAGTTAGCGTTCGCGTAGTTTGACTGCAGGGGCGGCGATTTGTTTCAAATATTGGGGGGACATTTGCTTGGGTACAGGCGCGTATCCATGGATTTTCTAACCGGGGGCGCGAATTACTATCAAAGCGTAGCGCCACCATTGGTTGGCGCGTAGCGTACAAGAAAATTTCTGGTTTTGATAGCCTCCCAGATCACCGGAAATGGCACTTCTCGTGCCTGAAAATGACCAACCAGATGTACACTTTTGCCTGAGAACCAAGTTTTTCCCAATAGTTTTTTTCATCCATAGCCTTTTTCAAGAGTGTCGCCAGTCACACATAATGTTCGACCTCATCGCATCTCCTGTGGATCATTGCTTTCGTAGGTAATACTACGTAACGGCCCACAATACCCGTCAGCCCCACTTTTCAAGGTTTTAAGCCCATTATTTGTTCAGAATTTGAATAAAAACTTCACTTCAAAACATACCCATAATGTTGCACAAAATGGACAACCAATATAGCAAAAACCCCTTCAACCCCTAACAGACCGGTCAGAATTGCACTTGTAGAGGGAAGTATGATGAAGAATGTTGGTCAGGGAATTTCGAAAATTCAGACAAAGTTAATTTAATTGCTGTACAAATATTAAAACCTCTTATAAAGGCTACTATAAAACTTCGATATCATAAAAAATACAAATAATATGCTCGAGGGGGGGTCCCCTTCGCCCTCCCCCTCCCCTTGGCTACGCGCCTGCAGTTAGAAATCTTGTAGGAAACAGGCGAAATGGGAACCCAGTGAACCCATATCGATGTGGATCATATACGACCAGGGACGTAGCCAGGGGGGCGGGGGCAGGGGGAGCGACTGCTTCCCCCTTTCAGTTTCGAAAAGATGTTAAAAACTGTTGTTTTTTTAGCATGGTAATTTGTCAGTGCTCTTTTGATCTTGCATACTCGTCAGCTCTGTTAACTCGATTATAATCGTAGTAACATTCAGACCTTCTGATTCAGCACTTACTTAGTTTGGCAGATGCAATTAGCTAAATTTTAGCCTATAGCCTATTACAAGCCTACAGTTGGCCACTGCGTAATAAAATACCTATTGCCTATACCTAACCGCACTTGATGGAGTGTCACGAACCGTATGCACAACGACGTCGACAACGTTCGTTCTCATCCTTTCTATGATTCGTACTAAGTTGTTGCACGAACAGCATGTCATGAAGCTAAGCTAGCAATCGTACGTGATACACACTTCATATAAATAACTATGACACTGTGATAACGATATTTGTTTTTAGGCCACTGCACATCTGGCTGTCTTACAAAATATGAAAGATTATATTACATGTCCATCAGTTAAGTTCGTCAAATGTATTAAAGTCCAGACATAGGACAATAAACAAGAATCATCCTACTGGAAAATGTTTAAAAGAGCGCTATTTTTTGTCTTTCTGATATAATATGTAAAAGAACCTTTTCAAACATGGAAACAAAATCTGCTGATAATATGATATCATATGAAAATATGACACTGGCAAAACATTGCACCAGATCGCAACTAAGGACCTTCAATTGTTCAAAAATATCTCAAAGGGGGAGGGGGACACCTCCTCCCCACACGCTAACATTACAGTCCGTCTAAAATCATCAGAACAACCCTAATTTTCTTAGTATTTTATTTTCTATTCGTATTTGATTCTTAAATATCGTTCTAAAGCTGTTATATACAATTCATTTAAATTAGTTTTAAGTTTAACGCTCACATGAATGATCTAACTTGAATAGTAACATTGCCAATGCTACAGGAGCATCTTTCAAACCTTTTTCAAACCTCATGTTACAACTTATAACCTTTTTTGCCGATATTACTTCGAGTTCTAGACTCTGGAAAGGGATCATCAACATCCACGAATATCTTATCAACAACAATAATTACGACTACTAGTGAGCAATCATCATCTACAAGCAGTGATCGAACCGATGGACCAACCCAACTGGTACTAAGTAAGTTAACATCTGATTTATTTGTCAATAAGTACCTAAGGTTTCAAAGTATGCATAATGTCAGCAAAGGTGGACTTAATCCAATTGGTCATCATTTTAAACCCTGCTACAATCATAGAATATGGACAATAATCACATGAATTCATTCCATCGCATATTTTCTCTGAAGCACACATATACTTCATGTGTAAACTTGATTAGTTTACAGTAACGTTATGCGTCAACAATCTTTATTTAACTATTCCATCCTTCAGACAGTGTCTGAAGTGCAAGACCCAATGATAAGATCATACAATGATACATTACACATATTACGTGATACATCAACGAGTTACCATTTGTATATGTTCCACTGCTTGGTATGTCGTACATCATCTAATTGGTGTTGATTCAATATAGTTTTGCCGTGATATTCCACCGATTTTTCAACCTTTTAGTAATTAGCCGATCACCTTTTATTCAAAACGATTTGCCTAATAAACTTAAAATTATTCTCAGTTATTTTAAATTATTCTTAGAAATCATGTATGTTTCATTTCAGTAATAGTGTTATCTTCCGTTGGTGGCGCTCTACTGTTCAGTTCAGTGTGTTTTGTAGTTGGTTACCTGATGGCTAATGCCTTGTAAGTGTGATTTATAATTTAACTCAGTAAACATTAATGTATTATTACACGTCACTTACATAATAAACTCAGTTGTAAAATTCTTTTCATGAAGAAAGTTGTATTTCAAATAATTTCACTGGGAACAATGCCAACAGTTGATTAAATATTATATTAATTTTCTATTGCTTATTGGAACAGTGAAGCAAACATGTGTAAACGAATAAGATAGTGTAACATAGGGCAACGGAATCATCAACCAGCCCATTTACTTTTGACATGTATTGGAATTGCAACTTACGGTAAGGAAACTTGCAACATTTACAGAAATGCGTCTACAATTTGTTCGTGTAGAACGTTTAACTAGTTAACTACTCATTTATTTAAGAAAAAACACTGGTTGTGTTATTCGACTAACTCTCTATATTATTGACGTTTGATAACCCTTACATTGTTGACTGATGCTGTTTCAGCAGAAAAACGAAAGACAAGAGGACCAGATCAAATAAGGGCGATGTAAGCCTACCCCTCGATTCACGGAATCCAATGGCAGTTTCCAGTCATACCGGTCAAGGGACACTACAGACCACTGATGGAGAAGGTTACGAAGATATCCGTCATCAAGATAACGTTGATCTCGGGATTTCCCGTCCAAAACTAGACTTGCCATCAAATGAGTCCGTGCTATACGCAAACGAGGCCAACGTTTACTCACGTTCAATAACAGACGTAATTTCAGATGAAAACGCGAAGAAAAACAATAATGACAAGCCGGTGTACAGTAGGACTATTGAAAAATACTAAATGCGGTGTTCATTGTTTATAACTGCAGTTACTGGCGTTTATATTGGGTAGGAATACGTGACAATAATACGCAAAATAATTATAGTATACTACTTTTGTACTGTTTTGAAATTAAATTCATTTCACATGCTATGTTAAGTATTTCCTCTACAAACCTGTATAAATACCCAACAAGAAAATAAAAACGGCTTAATAGTCACATATTAAAAGTTGCAGATATTCAGAGCCTAGCTTCAAACGTATCTGGTATTTTGTACTGACGAATAGAGAAACGTTAGCACAATTCTGCAAATAATACATAATTCGGACGGAATTGTGGAAATTAGAAGTTTTATGAAATAAATAAGGTTTCGTCATGAGTAACTCGTTGCTAATTTCTTTCATGCGAACGGGAACTATAGTGACCCAAAGGTTGGATATGCTAACATAATGAAACTATATATAACACCTACAACGCACACTTTATTCGACAAGTTTCGAGAATATTTGCAGGATGATGTTCATAGCATGTGAATGGACCTTTGTGTTTTTACTCATGTTGCTATAGTAAGAGAGACTGTGACATTCAGTCACGGACTAATTATGGTTCCATAAGAAGATTCTTTCACTTCACTATATAGCCTCTTTCAAATTTGTCAGATTTGTTCAGTTACTCCAGAAAAAAATTTGTTTAATTAGTTATATCCAATGCCACATGACAATTGTAATTCCAAAACTCAATATTCAATTCATTTTTTGCTGTTTACTATCGTCGTTTTTGTTCTCTTTTTCTTGATTGTCCTTGAAAAATTCCTAATTTTCCTTGTTTTATATGATTCTGTAGCAGTCATTGCAATCATCACACAGTGTTCAATTCTGTTAAATAATTTATGAAATAAAGCGTCTTCAAAATTTTGGGAAATATTTGAACTAAACTGAAACCTGAATTAAACGATGATGTAACGAATGATACTAATCTGTCATATTAATAAATTCTTCTACGTGTGAAAGTCGTCACTCAAAAATGAAATTTCCTTTGGTGTGAAAGGCATTGAAATGAAATGTAAATGATAATTTTAACTTTATTTCAGTTACGTTATTTTTCTCGACGTTAATTGTGAATGATCATGTTGTAAATGGTAGTGAACTAACTGATGATTCGTGTTTACAGGCAAAACAATTTTGTTTCGTAAGTTTATTAACACAAATATTATAAAGGACGAACGTTTCTTATGTCTATGCAAATGTGGTAATAAGAAAGTTTTAACTTGCTTCCCTCTTGATAATTGCATTAATAGTTGAACATTTACACTTTCAATTTGTTATTTACGTTTCTTTCGTAGCAGGCAACTGTATAACAAGTTGAAAGGGAATAACATCAGTATAATGTTCCGCTCATGGGCGGGATTACGGGGGGGGGGGGCAAGAGGGGGCACTTGCCCCCCCACTTTTTCCCAAATCTTAGTTCACTTTTTTGTCGTTTTTGCAGACAAATGTGCACAACCCTAATCGAAATTATTCCCCCACAACAGCTCTATCAAATAGGCCTATTTGTTTCGAATC
>KN886901.1:3416-21156 GCA_000934455.1 Apostichopus parvimensis
ACAAAGTTTCACTGCATTAAAATGTCCTTCAGTATTTGATATGATTTGATATGAGAATGAATAATTCAAATTTTAATTAGGCCAACAGAGAGCAAATTAGAGGACTTGTTTTTCCTTTTTTTTTTTTGCTTTACATCGTTCTACCGTCCTAATTCATAAAGTGTTTTTTTCCTAATTTTTATTACAAAAGCAAATGAGCATGTAAAAATATGGTGACCTTTTGTCATGTTGCAGTAACAGAGATTGTTTTTTAATTTGTTTTTCTCTCTCTTAATTGCTAGTTTCTCATTGGTCAATCCATTGCATTATTAAATTTCAAATTAAAGGGGAGTTATTATACATCTATTGACATTTCTATAACCTGTGTCGGAATCATCAAAAACGGTTTACTTTTGAAAACAAACCAGTTTTTAAAGTCAGTCATTGAGTTGAAAACTGTGAAAGCAGATTCTCTAAGGAGGACCTCATGTGGTTTCAACGGTTTTTAGTTACCTCATTATTTTCAGTTAAAATTAATATTTTTCTATATTCTTGCAACGTGGTAGGTACCCATAGAAGGTCAGTGACAGTTCAAAGAAAAAAAGATTTCTTTCTCCCAAAATCATGTGAGGATAAAATTTTATAATACTATGATAAAAAAAATTTTGAAGCAATGGTTTTCTCTTTTTCAGTAATTTATGAACCTTTCATTACAGAGTAAATTCCTCTACAATATGAAAGCCCTAGTGGACCCTACGAGCACCCAGAATCGAAGGGTCTTAAGCGACAACTACGGTGTAACACTACCAGCTCTTGTCGACAAGAAAGCATCTAAGGTTTGTCCTGATATCCGGGGATGGGAGGAGGGCTATAGAGGATGGGGGGGGGGCCCTGGTACATTCCTACTCATAATGTTTTGTGACTAAAACGATGGAATCATATGATGTGTGTCATGTCTTTTTCTGAGAAGAAGATTGAACTTCAAATGCCAGAACTGAATAAAAATAACAAGGAAGTCATTCTCCAGTAAACATTTATTCAGTCAAGTTAGTAAAAATTTGGACCCTCATTATAATTATTAATTTTTATGATTAAATTTTTAATTATTAATTGTAATTATTGTTATTGCTATTGTAATTATTAATAACAATAGTGCTAATGTTGGCTTGGAAGGAGGTTCTTTTAAGGTACCAAAATGTCCCATTTGCAGATTAGAAGCAACAGAATAGATTTGTGTATGTTTTTACAACAAGACTTTGAAATTGATAGCTAACATTTGACACTGGCCATAAAGTGTGTATACATAGTGACGGTGTGATAAGATGCAATCAATCCTAGTATCTAGACGGAAGGGGGTTTGAACCCTGACCTGGCTAGCTAAAGTAGTTAGGAAGATTCTTACACCCCAGGGGTTTTCAAATTAACAGTGCTATCTTTGCTACGTGCACATGATGGCCAAAGTAATGTTTTTGGTTATTTGACCTCTGAACCTTTCATGTCATAAGTCAAAGAAACACACTATCCCATGCTGAGACACATATCAACAGAGTTTGAAATCTAGCACTGTCTAACAATGCTGGTATTCTTCCAAGCTGGTAATTGAACAAATGCACCCAAACTTGCTAATTGGATTGAAGGGGGGGGGGTGAGGGAGAGGAGGAGGGGGGCTGGTGATGTTTTGAGTAAGACGGTTAGGAGTGTAGTGGAGGGGGTTATGGAGGGCTACGTTGCAGACTTAATTCCAAAAATTCATGGCTTCTCGTGGGATCTTGAGCAGTTTACATTTCCTTCGATTGGGAACATTTAAGGAAGGAACTTGGGCCACTTTTCAACAGAAATGAAATGACTTTGAAAATAAAGAAGTTTGTATATATCTGTTACTAGCTGTGATGTGAAGATTTTGTGGTCCTTCTTATCTTTTCTGGTCATTTTTTATTTAGGTTCCACAAGTAAAGGCAGTAACAGGATCAACGGTGGAACATCTTGCTGTTCTTCCAAGGGCAAACAGAGTTGATCCACAGGTAAATATACAGTCTATTTAGAGGTGTGTTTAATACATGGCCATCTGTTAATAATACATAAGTCATACTGGGTGACTTCAGTATAATATTCTATTCAGTCATTGTATTTATGTGTGTGTGTGTGTGTATTCTACTCATGGTATGTTTGTTTCTGGGAGGAGGTGATGGGTAGTTGGTATGGAGCTGAGGTTTGTTGGGCAGAGGGGTGGGTGGGAAGAGGGGTGGGTGGGGAGAGGGGTGGGTGGGGAGAAGGAACTGACCTTGCTTCTTTGGATGAACCAAAGAGCTCACACTTAAACACTGCCCTCTCCCCACCCCCAACCCCACCCCCTTGTCCTATTGTATTAAAAGTGTTACATAACATCACTTCTATTCTATATTGGGAAGAAACTTTCAAGAATCAGATGGCATCGATATTTAATATTTGATTTATATATAAACTATCTAGGAGGGTATGATAAATTGATTAATAGAAATCTCGTTTTGATCTGGCCGTTGCGAGATAAAAAGTTTTGGACAACATCACATCTTCTGTTTCTTTTGTCATCTGTAGCTTAACCCACCTCCAATACATGAGGCTGATGCTAGGAAGGGAATTCTCAGTCTTATCGAGAGAGGACTGATTCCACCAGCAGCTGAGTTGACCCTTGACCCCAATCCTGTCAGACACAGAGCAGTAGAGTTGCACGACCCCACGGAAAAGAAGGACAACAAACTCGGACCTGGAGGGTTTGGAGGTTAGAAAATCGGACTAAATTGAAGAGTGATCTCACTTTGTATAGATAATTGGTGAAAGGGAGATGGAAATGTCTTCCATTTTGGGATATTCCTGTGACTAAAAATGATTTCTTAGCAAAAATCACTGGGAAGTTTCTGTCTTTAGGTCAAGAGCACATCCTTATAGAACTTTCTTCAAAAATATTTTTATATAATATTAAAACTATTTCAAAGGATTTTTCTTTTCGTTTTGGTGACATTTTTGGAATGCATCTCACAGCATCAGGAGCGGAATGAGTGATGTTATCATATCAATTGTGCCAAAAATGTCTTTCATTCTTCTGTACAATATTTAAATCATTGATCCACAGAGGAGGAACATAATATTTCTACCCACAAAATGATGTATTTTGATGAAATTGTAAACAGAGAGAGCAATCCCGCAGGTCAATAAAGTGTTCTAATTTTATTCACATTCCCACGGATAATTCAATAAGAGGATTATCGTAGGAAAGTAAAGCCTTTGAAGAGCATATATGTGGTGATTACATCACTGACCGCTTACCTGTGACCCTCTCCCAAAAGTAAGATATTTCTTGTCTTCAAAATCTGCTCTCCATCTTTTACCCTCGTGTAGTCTGTTGGCGACAGTGTAGCAATTTTGCGATACCATACCGGATAAATTTGTTCCCCCCCCCCGTTATCGATACATTTATTAATTTTCAACCCAGATGGTACTTACAATTTGGCACATGTTAAAGTCGACGTCGAGAATTTACACCAGACTTCAGACTCTCTGGCTAAGCAGGCCGCCGTGTCACCGATCATCGCTAAGGTTCCCAGTAGCGCGCTATCGGGAGACGACCTGTCCTCGAACCAGTCTCCAGCCAGGTCACGTGCGACGTCGGCGAAATCCAGCAAAAGTCAGCTCGTTCCTCTGAAGACCATCGAACCCCTGGTAAGTTGAATTCAACGATTAAAGATCCCAAAACAACTGTGACTTTTTGGAAAAAACCAACTTGCGTTATTTCTTCATTTGGGGTTATAATATAGTTAAGATTATACCAAAGAGAGCTTCAATATGTAGCTTAAACATTCAAGCCTAATGCAACAACTTCTTTGGTATGGGCGTAAATGTTGAATTCTTATTTTAAAACTAAGACCCTTCCACGATGCAGTTGATTAGAAACAAAGACAAGCTGCAGCAAAGCTGCAAACCTCCTTTAGTAAAGCTGAATCAGTATCAAACAATAGGAGTCTGGCTGCAGCCTGCTGCAGCCCCCCTCGGCATCCTACTTTAGACAGGGCTAACCAACTAGGCAAGTCTAATTGTACTATCATGTCGTTTTGTTTTCTGTGATTACTGCTCAGTATGAAAACTCGTCTGGGAGGAACTTAAGTACACTTAGGAACTTAAAGTACAGTACAGCATTGCCACTCAATGCTTTGTTTTGCAAATAAAGTTTCTAAGCGAGAGTAGTAATAAATTTGATCGATTCGTTCACTTATTTCGGACAATACTCTGAAGGTTTGGTATTTGGTTGTCAGAAATTGGTGACCAATGCACCGAGCTGCTTTAAAAAACTTACCCATAATCTACTATTAATTTTATTCATCAGCCTCCACCAACGACACCGGCCAATGAATTCAAGCACCTCAGCCATCGATTTGTGATACAGAACGGTCGCACCAGGGAAAACGGAAAGGACTATCTGGCATTTAAGCAGCATTTCTGTCTGTCCTGGGGGAGCATCGTGACGACGCTGAAGTATCTCGAAAAGTTCATGAGAAGTTACGCTGTACCTTTGGCATTCATAAATGGAGACAAGTGAGTTTATTCTAATATACCGCTATTTGTGCTTTAAATTCAGGTTTCTTCAACGAATCTGTGATCATGTAAAACGTTAGTTGCCATGGTTACAGGCACACAGTACCACATGCAATAGATAAAACTTTTATTAATGCACAGCAGTGGTTGACAACCTTTTTGTGGAAGTTCACTTCAAAACACTCTCTCCTCACTGGCCCATTAATACCCTCCTATGTACTTACTACGTAAAAGACGATTCTCTCATCAGTTGACACCTCTAACCGATTGTATTTCTTGGTTTTCAAATCCCAGGATGAGGGAAAAGGCAAGCTCTACAGTTCTATACTAATTTTTTTTTTTTTGGCAGTAGTGCCCCCTACCCTATCCCTCCCTCAACAAAAAATTACTGTTTGTTTGAAGGGGATAATTTCCCCCCCCCCCCGGTTGGGAACCACAAATTAAGTCACAATAGGAGAAATTTATACCATCGTTTACTAATAACGTTATATTTTGCGTTGAGTTTGTCTTATTCTGATTGCTTAGCTAACTTGAAAGTTGAAAGTATACTGCCAAGGGAAACAGTAGGTTCTATATTATTTTATACTTTTTATTATTCCACCAAAAACCACACCAATAATGAAGAAATTGGGAGTAAAAATTCAAACTTTTGCAAAATATAGCAACAAAGCATTATATGCAACACAAAATTTTCTGTATTAGATTAACTTGACGATAATACATGGTTATTGTTTGGACCAGCCACACAGTAGTAATCACATAGATCATGAATATTGATGGAAAGCTATTCAACAAAATTGAATACTAATTATCACTCAATTCAGTCAGAAGTGGGGCTCACCCAATAACACAGTTTTTTGGTCTAAAATCTTAGTAAATATTGGAAGCGAAGTAAAATTAACTGTAATTAGTTGATCAAAAAAGGAAAAGATTATTTCCTTTCAGCCAGTTTTCAAGAGGTGGTTGGTGATTCTCTTCTCTTTTGCCAGATTGGCCGACCTAGCGATCGAGAGTGAACTAAGCAAACCACCACGAAGGAAAGATTTCCTCGGGGTCATCATAAACATCGACGATGTCAGGACCCTCATCGAGAAACCGGGCCGGAGGTACAAGGGTCACGATGGGAGGGACGTGGCCGCCACTAAGATCCAGTCCACGTGGAGACGGTACCAAGATCGGTTGGCATACCTGGACTATCGGAAACAAAAGTGGGCCGCCGGTGTCATCGCACTGTCGTGGGTGATGCATGTCAAAATGGCAAAGGTCAAAGGTCAGCTGAAGGTCAGGAGGAGAATAGAACTGGATGCATTTAGGGAACGGTTAAAGGTAATTAAAAAATTCGACCGTAATTCAATTTTGGAAATCAATTCTTCCTTGTCGTGTCCTTCTTATACCCACTATTTGAGTCTTTTAAAATTCAATTCTTTAAAAACTCGTCTTTTTATCATGTACCGTGATGACCAATCTTGTTTTTAGTTGTCTTAACCTTGTTTATATTACTTTTATGAATTTTTTTTTTCTTTGTGATATTGCTTTGATTAATTTATTCCGTTTATTTACTCTGTACGTATCTTATATTTTGATGTAGTACTGCACTCTTCATAATGGTTCGACATTTCCCATGATATTAATGAATAAACTACTCCCCATCAGAGGGGCATAAAGGTTCCATGGTATAAGGCATCAATGCTTGTCACAGGTTCATAGTAACTCTAAATGGTTAGAATACAACAAACATTAACAAAAGCATTTTTTGTTCGTCATCCTAAGAAATTTCCATTTTTCAAAACTGGAAATTTTCAATATATGGTGTATTTGTTTTTTTACTGTCTTCTGCCAGTATTATTAGGAAAGGTGATGTCAAGATGCCTTCACCTTATAGTGCATATTTCTGAGACTGACTCAGTCCCAAAGATGCCCAAATCAAATGAATCTTGAAGGTAACATAACCAGAAGATTATTTTTTTCCCTTTTCTCCTTCCAGGGCTTTCAGCAATCTTGGAAACGAGTCAAGTCATCACGTCGAGTTCTGGTCCACGTCCCATCGTTAGGTTATTCTCAGAAAATTAGATCCACCATCAACGACTTTAATATAATTCAGAACCAACAGATGGGAAGGTTGTGTGACTTAGTCGGTAAGTTTGACAGAAACTTTCAGGGAAATCATGTTAAAAATTGTACAAGAATCATGTTAAGCGGTGCACACGGCATCGGCCACATCGAAGAATCCCACTCTGCAGTAATTTTTAGTTAGTCTGGTAAGTTAAAGGGTCTTTTCATGGTTTTGCTTCATTTTGCAAAAATCATGTTTAAAGGGTGTTTACAGCATTATCTGCTTTGACGTTATGTTAATCCGTAAGTTAAAGGGATATTACAAGTCTGGTTCAACAGTTTGCATCGTTTTTGAGGGGGTTAAACAGGGTTGACCATATTGAGCAAGAACTATCATTTAATAATGGAAAGAAATGCAATTAGAAATGTAATATGGAGGTAAGATTCTCTCACATGTCACCATCAATGTTGGGACCTTCTTCTCAACACTGCTTTAGATTTAGATATTACTTGCCTAGAAAAAAAGATTTGCATTTTGTTTTTTGCAAATTTCACCCCTTTTTCGTGCCCCTTCCGTGAATATCAATGCTTGGTAAAAAACCCTACAGAAGTCAGAAGTGTTATCTGGATACGGGCGTATTACATACATATTAGACACTTATATAGCGCTGCTACATCGAGATCGTAGCGCTTTATAAACTTAGCCTTGGTCATTGGTAACTTGTCACACCTACACACCAAAGTGTGCGCAATTCAATCAATCTCTCCTATGGCACCACGGTGCACCACAACCACGTGTCCCCCTGGGGACTTCCCATAGGGTGCAGCCACAAACCGGCGCACGCAACTATATTTTCAAGTTACCTCTCAAGTCCCCATTTATACACCTGGGTGAAGAGAGGCAATGGAGATAAAGTGCCTTGCCCAAGGACACAACGCAATGATCTGGCCAGGGCTCGAACCTGTAATCCTTAGATCACCAGTCCACTGCCTTAACCACTTGACCACAACGCCTCGTATTAATGATTGCTCTCGTTTCAGATCCTAACGTCGATGTCATCTACGTTTCACCCGTCACCATCAACGACGAGACCCTTCAATACTACAACAAACTCCTGGGCTTGAGGTCAGCCGTAGAGTCCGGAACTGTAGAATCACAGAAGGACATGTCCTCTCGTTTCACCATAATTATTCCAGAGTCGGTGAATAGTTTTCCTGTGAGTATAAGGATTAATGATCTTGTGCCTTCTCATGGTGTATCTGTTTCATGTTTCATAGCATTCTTTAGTGTATACAGGAAGTAAAGAATCCGGTAAAATGGGCAAATTGTTACACAAGTTTAAAGATGTATTGCAATTTTTCATACACAGGAGCCATAGTATTTTTATGCCAAATTTAAATATTAAATTTTTCTATGGCATAAATATTTGTATTTTGTGTTGCATGTTGGAACTGTTGTTGTTGGCTATGATTGACATGTTTAAAGTGGAGTGAAGGGGTGCAGATGGCGCTATTGTTCAATTGTGTTATTATCTTGCTATTTCTTTTGTACAAATTTGAGATATATAGGAAAAACAGATATTTAACCATAAGCGGATTCTGACAGGTAAACGTTTTACAAAGTTATCAGAAGAAAAAGTCCAAGAGAATAATCTGACCTTATCTGTTGTGCCCAAGTACATAATTTTGGTGCTAAAATGTTTTCATGTTTCACGTTTTCATGTTCAATGTTTTCATGTTAAAATGGATGACTGACAAGTTTGAATTTTTCCTTATCGACAGACTCACAGCATGTGTCTGGCTACATTCCTCAAGTACAGTCCGAGAGCCTTGAGAAGAATTAAAAGCCTTGTGGCAGGAAAAGAGGCTTACATCGTCCCCGGTGTCATGCACAAAGACGATCTGTCAGTTGCCCAAGAATTGAGTAAGTGATACATGGGAAGGTTCCCTGTGGTCCATGGGAAGATTCCTTGTGGTCCATGGGGAAGGTTCCCTGTGATACATGGGAAGGTTCCCTGTGGTGCATGGTAAGGTTCCCTGTGGTGCATGGGAAGGTTCCCTGTGGTGCATGGGAAGGTTCCCTGTGGTGTATGGGAAGGTTTCCTGTGGTGCATGGGAAGGTTTCCTGTGGTGTATGGGAAGGTTTCCTGTGGTGTATGGGAAGTTTCCCTGTGGTACATGGTCAGGGAAGACACAAACCGTTCTGTTTTGCTAAACAGAACTCTTGCATAGACATAAATTTACCTGGAAGTCATTATTGCATTTGATTTTTCATTAGTATCAATAATTTAATGGTCGACTTCTCTTTTTCTTAGATTAGCTCTTAGTTTTTGCAGTCCTGTTTTTGATTTTAGTTTCTGCTGTCCTGTATTTGATTTTAGTTTCTGCAGTCCTGTTTTGATTTTAATTTCTGCAGTCCTGTTTTGATTTTAGTTTCTTGATTTTAGTTTCTGCAGTCCTGTTTTGATTTTAATTTCTGCAGTCCTGTTTTGATTTTAGTTTCTTCAGTCCTGTTTTGATTTTAGTTTCTGCAGTCCTGTTTTTGATGTTAGTTTCTGCAGTCCTGCTTTTACACTATAGAGTACAACACCACCGTGAGAAGAAAATGTAAGCCGTGGCTCTCAGTCATGCCATGGGTCAAAAACAAGAAGTTGTGTACATTTTGTTAATTTCAGACTTACCAGTCCTAGGCAGTGAACCTGAAGTAGCTCAACTGTATTCAACAAAGTCAGGATCAAAGAGGATATTTGCCAGTGCTGGAGTCGCAGTTCCACCCTCAGATTACGATGTTTACAGCTTGCAACAGGTGAGAATAAGGAACCACCACCAATGGACAGAGAGAAATATGTGTATGGATAACTGTGCACTGGTTAGTGTATCAAATATGTGTATGATAATATGTGTATGGATAACTGTGCACTGGTTACTGTATCAAATATGTGTATGGATAACTGTGCACTGGTTACTGTGTCAAATAAGATGAGTCGTATTCAATTATTTGTAAGAAAGAACATACGACACGCGTTTGGTGAGAGTTACACCAACAAACTTTACACCAAATGAAAAATAAAGCTTTGAAATCCATTTTTATCTTTGCATTTCTTTCTCCACCTCTAGTTACACGAGAGCATCGCACAGTTGGTGACGGAAAATCTGGAAGTGAAGACGTATCTGTTCAAACTGGATGATGAGTTTGACGGTAGAGGAATAGCTTACTGCCACATCACAGAGAATCTTAGATGCCACGCTTGGGCCAAGAAAGAATGTCTGAGATACGGAGAAAAATGGAGCAATAAATGGGCACAGGTTTGTGGCAGAAAAGGATTAAATTGTATTTATCTAGGGATTTAACTATTCCCCCTCCCTTCCCCCCCTCTCCCTCCACCTTCCCCCTCCCCCGATGCAACTCTCAGTTACCCATCACTAGAGGGTTACCTTTCTGATGCTACCAAGGAAACCACAGAACATGGAATGATGGTGAAGTCAAACCTCTGACCGAGGCTTTAGCGAGAAACCTGTCCATTTTTATGCATGCACCTATGTTGTGATGCCGTCTTCATGCTTCGGTAACCTTTTCCAAAGCTACCCGACTCAAGAAAATGCTGATACGTTTTGCAAAAAAGTGAAAGAAAACCTATTTAGAATTCACAACATTTTGATGGTAAATAAAGGCTGATTTTTTGTCCACCCTGAAAAAAATTGGATGCATGCACCTATGTTGTGATGCAGTCTTCATGCTTTGGCAACCTTTTTAAATTTTTTAAAAATGACACCAAGGCTATGATTTGGACTTCCTGTACATTCTGTTACTGGCTACTTAGGTCTGTTTCTTTACATCAACTAACCTCTAAATGAGATTTATTTCAGTGTTTTTTCATTTTCCACCTTCCAGGAACCAGCATTTGTTAAAATTCATGCAGAAATTCCTGATGTTCTAGCCAAATTTGCCCATCCAGTGAACAAAAAAGTTTTTGCTACTTGGGACAAATTTTTGGAGTCGTTTTTAAGCCAAGGTAATATATATATACAAGATCGTCTTCTTTCTCCATTGTTATCAAATGTTTTGGAAACCAAGATCGGAATAATCAATAACGTGCCAAATAGGAAAGAACTGACACATATTAAAGGTATATACTACTCAAACAAGACCAAATCTCTTTTAATGGGCCTAAATTTGAGATGATTAAGAATTAAAACTTCTTGAACCCTGTCAAGTTTATACTGTGAGTGCAGATGTACAGTATCAACTAACTATAGTCATGTGACTTCTCTACATTAGAGTCAATCTTGACATTACAAGTGTTAAAAGTTAACCGAAAATTATGCAATAAACCAGTTATTGTGACATTCTTGTAGTTGCCCCCCTGACTGCTTTTGTTTCTTCGATTGACTACTTTCTATAATCCAAGATAATTTGCGCTAACCCAGTGTCTATCACATTGACCATTCAGAGTTTGATCACAGAGTACTTAAATTGTACAAAAATTTACATAATTTATGATAATTTATTCAACATTCAGGGGGTGTGATAGAGGCATGTCCACCATCGGATAGCATCACGGCGTTGACGGTCAACATGCTGATAGAACCGGACGGTCACACGAGCATGGTGTCGTGTGGAGACCAGATTCACGCCGGTACGCCTTACGCATGCTGGGGACTATCCGTGCCGCAGAGCTCCGTGGATCCTTCGCAGCTGACGAGGGCGTGCTATAAGATAGCCGACAGCTGTAAACATAGAGGTGTCGTGGGATATTTCGCAGTCGACTTTGTCACGTTCATCGACCCTTTCACGGTAAGTTGAACAAGCGTCATAATTTGACAGTTTGAATGAAGCAGAGAGATATGTAAGGAAGTTTTTGAATATATCCTAGAAATAGATAGTACTGTTCAGTATGTATTTGAGATGTATATTGGTTTTCCAAAGATTTAATGCAGAGGGGGTCTCTTCCCCACTTTGAAAAGTGGTAGTGGGGGTGGGGAAGGGGCAAAGGAGCATGTTTTTCTCCCCTCACTTTTTCAACTAGAGACATAATCCAGTCAGAGACATGGATTCTTTGTAACAGCATCAATAGTGCCAGCAATCAGATGACCAAGTTTTTTAGTTTCTTAAAGCCCATTATACACCCAACTTTGATTTCTTCTTGAAATTTGTCATTTAAAGCTCAAATTTTGATGGAACACTAACAATTTGTACAGTTTGTTTTGGAAAAGTAGAAAACTTCCGATATAAAATAAATTCAACATTTTTAATGCCGACATATTATCGACAGCAAATTTAATTCTCCCGACCACTCTGTCTGTCTGCCGCCCCTCATTTTGATAGCATCCAATGTCACCAATTATTACAGTTTATTTATTTGTTTGTTTTTTTGTTTATTTTGGGGGTAATAAAGAGAGAACAAGAATTGTGGGCGGTGGATCTTAACCTGTGGTACGACGACAGCATGGCCATGACACAACTGATGCTGTACGTGACGGACGGAACCCTGGATGTCGACTCCTGCCTCTTCAACATCCGTCCTCCTAAGAAGGAGAAAAAGAAGAACTTACGTAGGGTCAGATACGAGGACCTCGATCCAGAGGTGAGATGAGTCTTATTTGATCGTAATTGTCTTAATTATGTAGGACAATGATTAACCTTCTTGGTGAAGGTATAAAAAATGTCTTGTTTTTTTGTCTATTGTCTTTTGTCTTTAACTATATAAAAATTAATGTCATAAATGTTACCCTGATAGTCTTATGATAACCTGATTTGTACTTCTGCAGATACTTAGCAAGAGTATGATTAAATTAATATATCATTATTGGATGACAGACCTGTTACCTTGGTTTAGGGGGATAACAGGGGTGAGAGTTGAGTTTCTTGGCGGTTGGGGCAGTGAGGGGGGGGGGTGAGGTATCTTAGTAGCAAGAATGAGTAATATGTCATCAGGGTCACATCAAATTACAATCATCTTCCAGATGAGAGGCATAGTGTCATCTTAAAGGAATTTCCCAGTTTGAAACTAAATGACTTTAGACTTTCTGCTTGTTTTACACAGCAAACACCTAAGTATAGGCCTGTGTAGTGGTTAGGTTTTTCAGCTCTTCAAAACAGACTAGCACTGAAATGCGGTCGGTCAGTCGGTCTGTCTGTCTGTTTGTCTGTCGGTCGGTCGGTCGTCTAATTTATAGAAAGATCTGGATTATTCATGTATCCTTTCAAGTAACATCCACTATTGTTGAGCATGTTCTCAAAAAGCCTGTGCCTGCGATCATGTGTAACACACAAAGGAAAACATACATGCATATGCATGAAAAATGTGCATCTTTGGTATGCATTTCACATGTTTCCATGTGTGCATAAAATGTGTGTGGTTTCATACACGTGTGTTGTAGGAGGAAGAAGATGTGTATCCCTATCATGTGGTAAACCTGGGACAATCCAAGCCAAGGATAATACAAAACATAGACAACTTGAAAAATTCAGTGTCAGAGAAAAACCTGCTAGTTAATACCTTTGCACACATTGGATATCTTGTTTCAGATTGTCACATATATCCTATGTCAACTTGTGTTCTCAGGTTTTCCCATACTGTTTCCAGGAAAGAAAGAAAAAGAAAACCTATAGAATTGTTTGTCAAAGGGTAGAAACTAGCAAATCTGTTTCAATTTGTGCCCAATCAAGCCATTTTCCATGCAATATCCATTGGATTTACAGGGCTGGCATAATCACACAGGTTGCCATGAAATGAATTTTTAACCTTTGACACAGGTTTTTGTTATTCTCTAGGATATGCATGTCATGTATTTTCTGTTCACCATACAATCTTTTATAACAAGTAACAAGCTTATATATCCTAACCAGGTTCGTGGGTCGTGATATCAGCTACTGCTCTATATGTACCTAAGTGGAAGCTCAAGTCATTTGGTCAACGATCGTTTCTAATGCCGCTCCTACTCTTTGGAACTCACTTCCACTGCACATCAAGTCGGCACACAAATTAACATTTTCAAAAACAGACTCAAAACTTATCTATATTTGACTGCCTTCCCTGAGCACTAGCAATTTAATACACTGAGCGTTGGTGTTCCTCTGGATATTGGCGCTATATAAATTTGCATGTATTATTATTATTATTATTATAGCCAATGATTTGCTCATCAGAGTGTTTTGTTCATCGCATCATTCTTGTTTTTCTTTCAACATTCAGGAGCCTCCCGTCACTACCCGGTACGCGGTCATGAGTACTCGTTTGATGCACACTAACCTGGCCGTCGTTCACTACAGCGTTTTCTTTCAGATGTGCAGAGCTCACGGAATTGGATACGACATTAAGGTAAACGCCCTGTCATCTCAGCGATAATCCATATTTCGCATGATCACAGACTTCACCTAATTCAAGTCACACCTAAAAACGCACCTCTTTCAAGAGCACTATAATGATGGTTTCTAGGATTTTTTTTTTTTTAGATTTTATGATGTTCTGTCGTGTTGGTTTTTAGGTTCTAGCTTCAATTGGAATTTTCACTTTTTAGCATTCAATTTGTAGATTTTGTAGTCAATCTGTTTTATCGCTTTACTCTTCTTCACCAGTGCTTTTAATCGTTTTTCGATCTATATTCCTGTATATATCTGTATATGGTATATGTATTTACTGTTTTATGTATTTACTGTTTTATGTCATTGTATATTCTAGATTGTTTTTAAAGCGCACAGATGCATCGCGCGTAGTGCGCTATATAAGATTTATTTACATTACATTTCTGGCCAATTGATGGTTTGCTGGGGTAGAATGCGATACCCTCGGCAAAAAACATGTTGGGGCCAATATGTTGAACATTTTAGTTTTATCTTTGTTAAACGTAGGTCTTGAATGAATTTCTATTCAAATACACTGGAGGGTTTGATTGCAAAAACTAGACCTGTTCTGAGACAAGAGTATTGATAAAAAATAAAATTCTGTAATTCATATCATATCAAGGGTGTTGAACAAACACTCACTCGCTGCATTTAGTGTTTTCGATGCACTTAATTCACCTGAATGTTTGCAGTTTACTTGGGGTACTGTAACATCTCTTACCTTCAATGCCAAATCCAAAGTTGCTCTATTCCGCTTGATAGACCCAAGACCTACCTCCAATACTATTAAAGAACTTTTTTTTTTATTGACCTTTGGTTGTCATACTAATGATGTCATCATGACATCAGCAATTTAAACATAAATTATGATATGCAGCTTAACTGTCATATTTTATTGCCTCTTTGGAAAGGATTACACAATTGGATAAACTAAAAACAGTTTTTGTAACATTCTTCGGCCTCCTCATTAACATAAATATTTGGCGAGACTCTTTGATTTCCTTCTGCTTTTTGTGAGAGCGTGGTGGCCAATTGGCTAAGGCGTCGGACTCGTGATCCAAGGATTGCTGGTTCGATTCCTGCCTAGTTCATTACGTTGTGTCCTTGGGCAACATGCTTTATCTCACTTGCCTCTCTCCACCCAGGGGTTAAATGGGTACCTGTCAGGTAACTTGTCATTGGGCGCAGTATATAACTGCTGCCGACTGGAGGGATTGTCTCTGGGACAGGTTATCATTGACCAGGGGTAATATAATGTCTGTAAAGCGCTTTGAGACCTATCGCTGGTATAAAGCGCGATATAAAAAGCAAATATTATTAAATATTATTCCGCAGGAGAAGCAAGGAACGTTGTTCACCTTGATCGATAGCTTCAAGAGAGAAGTCATGGGGATGCTGACCATCGGTGACCAGCTACCGGGAACCCTGTCAAGCTTCGCTCGTAACCTCTCCATCATTCATCAGGAGATATCTGCTCCTAACATGCAGGGTCATACAAATTTCAAAGTAAGTTGTTCAGAGAAGAGGGACGATGACTATATAACCCACGATTAATGGCATTCGATGTTGATGATGATATCAGAGAGAGCACAGTCGGGTGATGTTTACATTGTACTCTCTCAAGGAGAAGGTCTTTCAGATGTCTGGTGGATTAAAGCACAAGGATCGTCCAGAATCAACGAAAGGAATTATATGTTAAAAATACAAAATAGATTTTGGACCTTGCTTTGTGTCGTCACATGGACGAAATTGATGCCTCCATCCCATTTATTCTGATCAATGGTTTGCCCCAGTTTAAGATACCAAAGGATCTCCTTAAGGTTAGAAATAACTATGAGCTATGAGGATTGATGTACATTGCAGTACATAGCAGCGTTGTAGTGAGTCTGTACTCGTATCTTAGCACAGTTTAATGTCCTTGTACTCTCTCTGTCTCGTTTAGTTTAAATCTCACTAAGTACTCGAGGAATTCTGGTTATTTAGTTCCAGATAAAACACATCTACTTTGGCTCAGAGCCTTGTACTCCATACCAAGGGAAAACTCTGCTTGTATGTGGACTCATCCTGTCTGGTACATACCCTTTTTTTCTCCTTCCCTCAGAAAATGCTTGTTTAAAAAATGATGTCCAATTTCCCTTCCAATCTTTTGTTCCCAGCTAGCACTCTTATCTCGAAAAGTTATGTGACCTTCCACCCCCTCCCCCATACTGCCCTGGTGAGCCTTTTGAGGTTAAACTACATCTATGACAAGACTTCCCTTTATGTCCGAGTTGACCGAGTATTCTAGAGATGAGTGAATACTTAATCGTTTATATCTTTATTTTCAGTCTGTGATTGAAGACATCGAAGGAATCCTTGGGACGACTATTCAGAATATGGACGAAACTGATGAAGATGAAACCGAAGAGGCGGGTGCAATCTCTCAGGATGCCTAAATATAGTCCAGTCACTTAATATAATTTGCAGTGATATAGTTGTTAATAATCTATACATTCCAAAAATTACATATTGTTTGATTTCACATAATTCCATCCTTGTTTAACTTTTTCCTGTAAACTCTCATCCATTTTTGGGGAATGAAAAAATCTGCAATAGAAGCTGAAGCGGTTGGTGAGGCAGGGGAGAGGGCTAGGGGGTAGGGAGAGGGGGGTTGGGGAGGGGGGTTGATATTCTCTGCACAAGGGAATTTAAATAACGATATGCAAATGACTCGTCCACATCCGTAATGAGTTTTCCAGACTGGTGTCGAGTGATCCATGTTTAAAGTGTGAGCGAACCACACGGTCTTGGATGGTCCTTGTTTATAAAAAGGTGAGAAATATAGCTCAGTGGGTGAATGATCTGGCTTGATGGTGAGTCACACTGGCTCTGAAGGGAGAGGTCTGGGCCCACCATATTTTATTATATACAGTGTCATTTGTTTCATAAACTATAGTTAATTTGGAGCACATTAATGGACCATGAAGAGTGGGTACTTTTTTATCATCATGCAGAGTGGGGTTTTTTTTCTTCTCATCTTCACAGAGAGATGTTTCACAAGAGAAATTAACAGTCAGTAGATTCCATATTATATTTGATAGCTTATATTTGTTTATTATGTAAATAAGATAGATGTCTTCTTTAAGTCATTTTAACCAAACTTCCATAGTTAATGGTTGACTTCAATGTTGTGTGCTTCCACAAATCTTCCGTCCAAAGGTTCTATATTGGACTTAATACATAGAATCATCTTTGGTACAAACTCATCATGTTTGTCTGCCATTGAATTTAACTGTCATATACCTTTCTGTGTCAGGGAGTTGAATGTTCACTCAGTTCCACTATGGACTTGACCTTTATGTAAACCAGTGTTACATGATGCGGACAGCTCCCCTATTGGCATGACAGATTGATGATGTCAGAAAAAAAACACTTGTTCCTTACATAAATGACTCATTAACATGGGACATTAGGTTCAAAGAGAGATTAGATGGCTCATGGGACATTAGGTTCAATCGTGATCGCATTGACACCTTGATCAAATAACTGTCTTCAACTATGTTTATAAATATCTATTTCATTTCTATATATTGCTATGATATATGCCAAACAGTTGCTTTTTATCTTATTGTTTTGCTTCCATATAGAATATAAATGACTCAATTTCTTCCTTTTAAAGTGTCTTTTTTTCTTTTTCTTGTTCTGGCCTTTTATTTTTCTATTACGATTCCACCCCTCTAACTTCCGAAAATGCCAGAAAAACTATATCTTCCTCTAAAACTATATTATGCATTGATACGTGTAAGCATCCAGACAAAC
>KN886901.1:22267-48639 GCA_000934455.1 Apostichopus parvimensis
CTTTAATCTCGAGGAAAAGCCATAACTGAGCTTTAAGAATCCGTGTAAGCATCAGGACAAGCATTAGAGAAATTTCATAAGGGCAGGTTCGTCGCCTACATCTCTTGTAAGTTATCGACGAGGATTGCAGGAGTGTTCATGCGGGGGTGACACGGCCGTACCGGAGACAACAGACAAAACAGGATAAAGAAAATCTCTTTAATGAACATAATGAAAATATATTATAATTGAATCATGATGCAAGACGGTTTACATGACAAACAGATAAAAAAAAACACGAAATAAACTCAAACCTACAAGAAGAGCCCATCAAGCACTATGGTTCCTTGCTTAGTGGAATATTAAAGTGCTGTATGTTAGCACCCAAGATCATAGTAGATCAAATTTATGCATAGTACCAACTCCACACGAATGGCCTGGTTCCAAAAGCTGTTACTCCAGAAAAACATATTTATGCCCACATGTAGGCCTATACCAGCTAACCAACACCTATATTCCAAGTTTGGATACAATCCGGTTTAAGGTTGTTATGTCAAGATATTTATGTTTGACCTTATAACCTCACTAATGTTAATATTCTAACGTCAAAAACAATATGGCGCACATTTACACTACAAGTAAGACATATAGCCATATCTCCGTTGTTGAGTAATCGCGGACCGAAGCAAATGTCATGCACACACGCACACGCACACACAATCTTGGGTTTTATATAGGCCTATATTTAGCTACAACCGATCACATTTCCCATTATCGTCTAACTCTTTGTCTGAATAATCGATGACTAATGTTCTCTATTGTTCGACAACTGGTGACAGGAGTTTCTTTTGTCCCGTTTCACCAGTGGTGAGGCATTGACATGCCCACACACACGCCAATATGACTGCATGGGTTTCTTTGCTTACAACAAGGAACCAAAAAGCAGTTACAACCACCATCTGAGAACAAGTACATGAATACATGTACTGTATATTTCTCTTAAAAAATCCTAACTCGGGCAAACTACCTAAACTTGATGAATCTCGGACACAAGTCAATTACAAAGTTCGATCCAACACAATGTGAGTCTTTCAATAAAACCCCTAATCCCTTGAACTATACAATTAATATGAATAGACAGTGACTACCTGTCGAATACCCTGTGAGAGGAAAACAGGTATTCCCTCAATTGAAAACTTACGATTAATTCTTAAAATAAAAATCAATAATACACATAAACAAACATATGGATAACTCAAAATCATCACCATATACTCATTCCGAAAACAATATAGTATTGACTGACTGGATACAGTTTGTACAAAAACGGTAAAACATAACATTTGAACCCAAAATGATACGGAAGAAACCTGTACTGCAAATAGCGAACTTTAAAATCCCTTTACTGCAAACAGGAATTAATCAAATTAGATTGCACGGAAAATCTTCACCCAGGAACCCATTTATTAATAGGCCTATTAGTAGTAGGTTTACTTTGTTTAGCAATAAAGAAGTCTACACTCTTATTACTTTTAATATTTGTAGATCGGACACGACACCGCTCCATTGTTCGTACGTAGCTGTTCGTATAGTTCTTACTCAGAAACACCTCAACCATGAAGGTATAGAATTTCTTGATCTTGTAAGTTGAAATTGAGGAGAAGTGGACAATAGAGATTAATTGTTATGGTCGCTGAAAGAAAACCTGTGCTTAGTAACCTATACGGAGAAAATATGGGCTATGTGAACTCTCTTGAAAATGTGATGGACCAGGAAATCGATGTCTGTATGTATTTGTATGTATTTTAGATCCTCCTGCAAGCAGGAACTCGCGAAGAAGCCTCGTTGGCTTATCAAAGCCGCAAGCTGACCGAAGTCAGTCTCTTACATTCATATTTAACGTCCATGATTATGAATTGTTAATTGTCAACAACTCTGTAACTGGACGACATACATTAATCTGGGAGTGACTCGAACCGGGGACCTTATGATTGAAAGGCACCGGCGTTAACCACTGAGCTAACACTCCACTGAGCTAACACTGTACGCCTGCATGTAGGCCTACGACAAGGTGGAATGTAAGGAATAAGCATACACGGGAAGGTGAATCGCAGAATGAAAACTATACGTGTATTTAAAGGACATGTCTACCTACGTTGCAAAACACAGTTTAATGAAGAAATTATGAATGGATACATCTGCCGTATACTACGCCACAGGTATTACTAGTGATACTTCGCAAAGTTTCTGTCTACTACAGAGAAGGGGCAAAATGATCTGAAAGGAGGCGAACAGCAATTGGTCATGTGACTTAAATGTGAGAAAGCAAACCACAAAATCAATTCTAAAGGGCCTGATAAAAACAAAAGAACACTACTTATTATTTCCTCAATTTCTTAAAGGAAAGGACACAATTTAAATCACCAAAGGTACTGGCTTTGCATTACAAACATTTGGGAAAGGGGGAAGTTGCTTTTCATTTAAAAAGAGAAACTGATTTAATGAAAAGAGGTTTGACACAAGTGTTGTGGGTGGGGGGGGGGGGGAGTTGAATGGATCCTCCGTCCTGCTATCGTATCCCGCTAGGTATCAAAGCTAAACGGTTTGTCAGTCTAATTTGTCAAACGAGATGATTCAGGAGGGTATGCCATTTTTGCCTGCTAGTTTGAAACTTTTTGCTTGAATCTCTGCTTTTATTGGCTCCATTTATAGCGCGCTATAGTCAGGAAAGCTTGTGATTACGTAATCGACCTGCCACTGTCGGAAATCGACCTCAGAATTTCCATCCAATAGCCTGCATAGTTTCTTAACACCATTAGGCTCTTTGTGTTCACACAGTGTGTAAATATGTTCATGTCTACAGTGTAGTGAATCATACAGCGTTCACACAAAGACCCTCATACAAGACAAATATGTGGCAGGCGTTGCAGACTAATTGGTAAAAAGAGGTCATTTTACGACCAAGGTAGGTCGATTACGTAATCTCAAGCGAGCTATAGTTGGGGTCTATACAGCAGACCTTTAAGTTACCATAGGTTGTCGCAGAATGTGGGAGAAAACCGACATTGAAGCAGAGTTGTTTCCCAACCATTTTTTAAAATTAGATATCAACTGGGGTACTAACAGTTTACATAAAACCAATAAAATTAGATTCAAGATAATCTCCACCGACAATGGATAATCAGAAACAGAGATCACTGCTCCAAAAAAGCCACATATTCCTATTGTGAGCAGGCTTTCAATAAATTTCTTCTCAAATTCTTGATCGAGAGCTTCATTATTTTCAGGATTTTGCTGTCGACGTCTGTCAATCTTCTGTTTAAACTTGTATAAAGAAATCACCTCCGTAATGACCCCTACACTGAAACCAATTACCTCAAAATATCTTTCATTTGTACTCAGAAACTGAAGTGCATTCTCCACTGTTTCAGCAGAAAGGAGAGGAGCACATACTGTTGGGATCAATTTCACAAAAGCTGCAATCACTTTTCCACTTTGTTGACAAAACTTAACTATTATCTCACATATTTTTGACCCTAACCAAGGCAATTGACTTGAAGCAGCCACCCTCTTACTGAAAAAAAGGGCCCCAAGTTGAATACTTGTGAAACTGAGCTTGCAATAAATTGCAAATGTTTCACAATTTTGATTGAACAGCCCATAACCTTCGTTCAATTCATCCCAGACAAATAATTTGAAAGACCCTGCTTGACTTTGAGACAACCTTGAATTTGCTCTGGCTATTACAAGATCTGCAGGATTCTGCTTCTCTTCTTCACTGGAGTATTTAAATTTCCACATATCATTCAAATTGCTGCCTGCCAAATTCTCTTGGCATATACTTAACTTGCTAACTTTACCTCCCCAACTGATGACCACCAAACTCTGTCGTCCTACCTCCTCTACGATAGCGTGATGCCAAATTCCGTAGCTCCTGTGGAAACCCACATGATCACCTCTTTGGACCGAGGTGAAGTTGTCGGAGGTAATACGCTTACGATTTGGATCTGCTTGAAAATCAGGGTCAGTTTCGTATTCACTGGGGCTCTTGAAATTTAAGGGAATGCCATCCACGGTTACGGAACTTACGTCGCTTTCAGCTGCATTATTGGTGAAACCTTCTATCAAGTATTCCGAATTACATGATCGCTTCTTACAACAAATTCCCCACAATTCACTATGGTTGCCCGGATTTACAATTCTCCAAAACTTCCTTAATTCACTGTTGTTGCATCGACATTGACCAACCATCACATCCATATTTGTGAGTATTTTGAGTTGTGAAATAGTCAAGGAAACTGAAAAGAAATAGGAAAATAGAACTCAAGGTAAGCCTACAATTATAAGTACATAGTACTAGTACATAGTACTAGCAAGCTATCTGTACTAGCAAGGGCGGCGGAAGCACTTTAAATCTTGGGGGGGGGGGCACCAACGTCAAAGGCACTTTGCAGAAATTCGATTGGACTGATGCAGCTTGATATTTAGTACCCTTTATTGTATTATCTTATTTGCGTATACATATCACTCCAACGCCCCCCCCCCCCCCTCAAGGAAAATATGCATACTAGCACTGCAATATCCAAAAGAAATGTCTTTTTTACAACTATAGCCAGTATTTGTCTTTGATACAACTGTAGCTAGTAAATGTTTATCGAAAAGGCTGTTTTGGAACTTGGAACGCCGATCGTGACAACAACAGGCAACAAAGTGCTGCAGCTCTATACATATAAAGTCTGTTAATCAACGATAGGCCCGGGCCTACAGTGCTACATACTGGCTACGCCCCTGATAGTTCTAAATTAGGATAAGATCTCTTACTGAAATATCGCTGACCTAATAAGGTGATCAAGGGTACAATTTTTATGTAGAAAAAGGGCACATTTTTAACCTGAGGAAAGTGGGGGGCACGTGCCCCTGTGCCCCCCGGTTCCGCCGCCCTTGTGTACTAGCATACTGTACTAGCTGTACTAGCATACTGTACTAACCCATACTGCACTAACCAAACTGTACTAGCATAGTACTAGTACATAGTACTAGCAAGCTAACTGACAAACGGAAACTACATTTATATGAGAAAGATGTGGAGCCGGGATGAAATAGAACAGGGTGAACTTATAAATTCAACAAAAAACATCATGTGTTTTTCATATTGACAACTGAAGAACCTCAACAACTTCCGTCAAAAAGTTATGTTTGTATAGCTTTACAAGTCAACACATGTGTTGTCATGATAAGTGTTCAATATCATCTCAAAAATTGAACAATTTTGGGGTAATATTTCATGAGTATAACCTCACAAGTCAACAATCATCATTAAATTGACTTTATTTTCAAGTTAAACCCCTTACACCCAATAGGTCAGGAACTATGAGCCAATGGGGTATATTCAAAAAATGAATTGTGGAATTTAGTGGCAAATGTTTAGTACAAGCTTTATATTGACAAAAAGGTTAGAAGTCCGAGATACCAAATTTATAGGTTTTATGAGTATTAATGCTAATTATGTATACAATTATGCAAATTGGCCACAAATTTTAGGGATGGATTCCTCAAAAAAGTCCAATTAGTATTTTGACAATTTCTAGTGCTGGTTTGATTCCACTTGAAAAGATCTCTCAAATGATACCATGATTTCCAAAATCAGTCAACTATTAAAGTCACTTTACTTCTTAGCTGTAACAGAGAGCACAAAATATTAATTGCACTGTATAAAGCAGTTTTTTGTCTCTTCTTGAAACCAATCTTTTTCCATCAACTTTGGAAGATTATAATGTCCCCATAGTGAAACTATTACTTTTGAAAACCAAGTTCAAGGCATCTTACAAAATTAAATTCCTTCACACTTTGCATACCCAACGAAAAGTTGGCCTTAAAAAAGGGCTCGAAGAGTTGAACAAAGGACATAGAAGACAACAAACAATGAAATTGTGTACTTAGTCACACTTCTCTACAATAAGACCTACGGTTGCTGAGCCTGTAGAATGGCAACAAGAGTGCAATCCATGGGTTGCATATATCTCATATCCTCCATGACGGAAGTAATTGTTGGATTACTTCTGAATGCATGTGGTTGCTAACTTTGTTAATAAGCTGGAATACATTTCTTGTATAGTTTATTATCCTTACATGTTGACATCCAGAAAATAGCTAAAAACCAATTTTCAGGTTTTTTTTATTTCTGACCTTTAACGTCACCGATCAAACAGGCACAAGTTTCCTGGTCAGGCACCTACCTACCAAGCTTTTTGCAAAATTAGGCCAATTTGGCCTCAGAGTACCTTCTTTGTAATGTACATGAAAAGAAGTAATCGATTGCACGAAACTGACTCCAAGGAAAACTGCAAAACGGTAGAGATATTTAAAAGCTCAAACCAAAACTCAATTTTTTTCTAGAAATATGCCATAATGAACATCTATAAAGTAGGCTACCTTTATTCCCATTACATTACTTTACATAGTTGTGTTGTAGCAGAAGAGCTTAAGCACAACAGATCAAATGAACAGTATAAAAGAAGGATGACTTGTTTTCTGTGGGGCTTTCTTAGATTTTCTACTTCAATGAGCGAATACACTTAAAGCGATACTCTGAACCATATACCAATGTGAGATGAGTGAAGCGGTATGATTAACTTAGTACAGAGTAGTTCGATTAACAAATGAATGTGAATGCCGGCGTTACTCTTAATTATTTACTTATGTAATTAATGAACTTGTTGCAATGATCTATGACTCACCGATTTTTGGTTACTCAGACCTTGACTGGGAGCTTGAGTCTCTGGTAGGATAGCAGATGGGATTAGCTAGTTTCAGGTAATCGGGAGTAATCCCATGGGAATAGGCGAAAATGCATCTTCCAATTGCGATCAAGTCCAGGTGGGAATTACACTCTGATGAGGTCACGAATAGGTGAGTTGGCAGGTCCGAAGTACGACAGAGTCTCACGGTTTTGATAATCCAGGTAATATGATGAGTATAGAAGATTATAATACCGGACCTTTCAGATTTAACAAGAGAAGAGAGTTTGAATGAACTTCTCAAATTTTAACTAACAAGCAATTTTCAAAACACAATTACAATATTCGAATTCCAAAGTGCGTTCTCAGGTGTCATATTTAATTGCCTATTGTATAATCTGCATGTTTCCACAAAACTAGTTATGCTTGAAAATATACCCAGTACAAAGTCCCCTGTCTAGATACCATCAAGGCTCCATAGGCAGATTACTATAGCAACCCCATATACAATTTCAGGAGAGTGAATTTGAAGGGGCACTGGCAGGGCTCGTACTCCTTGCAGTGGCAGGGCTTGTACTTGGTAGAGCACCAGGATGGGTCCATCTTCATGAGAGTCTCTAAATAAAATTACTGCTGGTGATAAATGCAAACCAGTGTGGAGTGTCTGATTGTACAGCTAGTACTGAGTACTAGAAGTAGCGATTGTTATGCTATGGCATGTGCTTGCATGTGTTGGCAGTGAGTATTTCATGATCTGCAGCGGCGTCCTTATGCCCCTACCCACACACTGAGAAAAGTCATTTCACAGCCATGAGTAGTTCCTCTTATCATTCGATGTGAGCAATTCAATTCCATTAGCTTAGTTATATATCATTTCGAGCAATACGTACTAACGTCACCACTTTACTCGTAACCTGTATTCGTAACCTGTATTCGTGTGCGTATTTATTTGCCGTGAACTTTACTTCGTTACAGGATTATTTGAAGAGAAATTGATACTTATTTGTGGTAAAGGAGTTTTTGCAGCGAATATACTAGTTTTCAAAATTGGAAATGATGATATCATGCCAAACAAAGCATTTTTCTAAACAGTTCGAAAGTGGTTAATTTACGTTCGGAAAATACGGCCGAAATTCCCTTTCCGCTCCTTTTATGTCTGTTGTAAATAATGATCGGATTATACACCTTTCCTTCATCAAAATTCAACTATAACCAGAAATAATAATTGGTTAATGACTGATAAAATGACAAGTTTTACCTAATTATATATTAATAAAAAAGGAGTGACGTCATGTAACGTCATGCATAATCTACAAGAGAATTAAGCACTTTTCGCACTGCTTGGGACTGGTTGATTTTATTACGAACCTAATGCAGACACTGCAGTACTGCGCATATAGTACAGTACACATACGGTACAAAGCATAAAATGCACTGTACAACTGAACTAAGATAGGAATTTCGATCCGATCATGAATGAGAATATTTTTCATGAAATACCAACTTAGAATTAAGTACAAGTCTACAAAAAGTGATTCAGAATAAAGAGAAATAGTCACCTCACATATCGATGGCTAGTACGGGCTAAGAAGAAGCTAATTTTTGTCAAAATACTGGCAAAATCGGCGAGAAAATTGTGTGGACACTTCCTGTTTGCAGATTCTATAGCAAGTGGCATATCAGGGGCGCGAATTACTATCTAAGCGGAGCGCCACCATCGGTTGGCGCGCAGCGTACAAGAAAATTTCTGGTTTTGATACCCCCCAGATCACCGGAAATGGCACTTCTCGGGCTTGAAATGACCAACCAGATGTACACTTTTACCTGAGAACCAAAATTTCCCATTGGTTTTATTTTCATCCATAACCTTTTTGAAGATTGTCACCAGTCACACATCATGTTCGACCTCATTGCATGTCCTGTGGATCATTGCTTTTTGTAGGTGATTCTACATCGCGGCCCACAATACCCGTAAACCCCATTTTTCAAGGTTTTAAGCCCATTATTTGTTCACAATTTGAAAATTCACAATTCTCGTAAATAAATTCACTTCAAAACATTCCCATAATCTATGGACAACCAATATAGAAACACCTCCTTCAACCCCTTACAGACCGGTCAAAATTTCACGAGTAGAGGGAAGTATGATGAAGAATGGTGGTCAGGGAATTTTCCAAAATTCAGACACAGTTAATTTATTGGTGTACAAATATTAAAACCTCTTATAACGGCTACAATAAAACTTCGTTGAAGTAAATGAAAAAGTACCAGATAATTCCGAAACCGAACACTACACACATCTACAGTTTGGAGGCTGTTCGTCCCGGAACGCCATTTTCATGCTCACTGATATGATGTGATATCTGCTGTTTGCTTTAAAAATTCGAATAATTGAAATGAGACTGAAATAAATAACTATTATCTGTTTATTGTACAATGCTCCACCAGTGGCGTAACGATGAGCCTGGGTGTGGGGGGGGGGTGCCCCTGGCCCAAAGGGCCCCTATCATGTGGTCCAAGCAAGGACGTCCGCAGAAATGTCTACAGGGGGGATCAGTAGGATGTATAGGTGTAACACACTACCTTATACTATCTAAGCGGAGCGCCACCATCAGTTGGCGCGGAGCGCACGGCGATTTTTTGCCAAAAAATACTCCTAGATCGTCGGAAAAGACACTTCCCGTTCAAGTTGCATTTACACATCGGTTATTTTGAGATCTCATGTCTTACAGTAGGACTTTGAATTTCAATAATTTCAGTAATGCATTATGGGTCCGTATGCAATGAACATACCTAGAGAAATGTTGGTAGGGGGAAATCATTGAAATGTCTTCTTTTTTTTTTGATTTTCCAGGGGTGGGCAAGTGCCCCCCCCCCCCTACTGTATGGAGTATAAGCATAGGCCTAATTTCGGCTGAAACTTTGTCTCCATCTAAGCCTAGTTTCCTGTGCTTTTTTACTTACCAGATACACCGAAGGCATCTTTATTCTTACCTTTTGTTATTATATGTATATGAAAGCCCTTTTAAATGAACGCAGTTTCAAGTCTGTTGGGTGTTGGGTTATTGTTTTAGAATTTTTCAAAAAATCATATGTCCCGATGTTGTACTCAGTACAACATTGGCTTTTAAATCATATACTTTGTTTTCATTATAATAATAAATATCACAACTAGCTCCATAAATTAATTCAATATCAAATACATATCAGACATTAATACCCAATGAGCCCATGATCATGATGTCCGTATTCCGTATCACGCGATACATGATATATATTGTCTTGTTCAGTCTTGCATGAGTTTTTCTTTCCCAGAAAAACGGGCCCTCCCTATCCAAAGAGGTACCATTTTCTCTGCATCAGTATAGCGGGGCCCCCTTTTGGTCGGGGCCACCGGTTCAGCACGGTCCAAGGCCATAGGAGTTACGCTACTTTGCCCCACATTCTTTTCATTTCGAAAGACGCACAGTTTCAAGTTCATTACACTCTGAAGGCTTCGATTATCAACGTTACTCATCGTTACTCATCGGGAAGCGATTGGAGGGGTGGGGCGTAGGGTTGTGGGCGCGCGTTTTCATGCAGATGGGAACAATCTCAAGAAGTGATGGGTGCGTCCTTTTCTCCTTTTTCTCTCTTTCTTCTTTTATTTTCCCTTCCTTCCTCTCCTTCCTCCTCTTTTTCCCCCCTCTTTTTCCCCCCTCTTTTTCTTCTCTTTTTTCCCTCCTCTTTTTCTTACCCGGGGGGCGCGCGCCCCCAAGGCCCTCCTGGATACGCGCCTGCATATTGTGGTACGGTAAGGACAGGACGTTGCGCAAGAGGTAAAACATTAGGCGTGATTCATAAAAGATCACCTTTCATAAACAACCACGTACAGTCATATGCGTAGGAGCCCAATTTGTTTGGGGGGGGGGGGGCTGTAACGACTTGCCCGAAAACTATAACCAAAATTGTTCGCTCGCTCGGCGCGCGTCCAACATTTTAATGTCATCTCATATGGCTGTTACATTAGTAATGGCGAATTAGTCGGGCAAGCTTAGAACTTTATTTTAATTACCAGGGAGATTTGTTTTTAACTATTAAGTTTCCGTTAGCTACATTATTACAATTTATTTTTTTTTCAGTAGGTAACCGAAAAATTCTCAGCATATTGCCAGAATTTTCACAAAAATATTTGCTTGCCCCCCAGCCCCCCCCCCGCCTCCCACGCCTATGCGTACGTGCATGGGTGACAACAAGATGAATATTCAAACAAGGGTGAACGTCAACATATACGTACGTTTGCAAGACGTTTGCAAGCTGGCACTCTCCTAACGGACATGTATGGTGATTTTAATATTGATTATCTACACGCCAATATACCTTCGTTCTAAAATGAGATAATTAGTCATTTTAATTTTAAACAATTAGTAAATATACCAACTTGGGTGACGGAGCACACCGCCTCCATAATTGATCATGTCTATGCATCTAATGAACATCATATTTGTGATATAGATGTTCCAAATATTCGACTGAGTGACCATTTTCCAGTATATTTCAATTAGAAAAAACAATCTTATGACAAGGCAGACTATTCCAAATACTCATAAATCTGTTGTATACAGATCAATTGATAATATAAATACATCCTTGTTCTTTAATGATCTTCGTAGCTTTGATAGGACTAGCGGTGAATTGAGCTCTCCTGATGAAGCCCTTTCCAACTGGGAGAGAAGTTTGAAAAGAATACTAGATAAACATGCACCTAAGAAGCAAAAACGAATTAAACGAGAATCACAACCCTCGTGGATCAATGCAACCATTTTGAATGCGATGAAAAGCCGCGACTCTACAAAACGATATGAACCTAACTTATATCGATTCTGGCGCAACAATGTAACATGTCTCATACGATCTGCAAAGCAAAATTATTTCAAAAATGAAATTTCAAAGAATGTTGGTAACACTAAGGAGATCGGGAAGATTTAAAAATATGTTCAATCAATGAATCATGACACCAACAACGAAGGCTCCAGTATACTTAGAGCTGACGATAAGAACATTACTGGTAATGCTAATATAGTAGAAATGTTTAATTCGTACTTCACTTCAGTAGCAAGAAGCTTCTTTCAAACTTTGATAGTTCGTCTATTGAAAGACATATCTGTCCTAAAACTCCTCCAGATGAAACATTCGAAATTCCATGTATATCTGAAAATTTTGTATTTAAATATTTAACTACTCTTGATGCCTCCAAAGCAACAGCTGGAGTTGATGAACTGAGTGCTAAAGTTTTAAAAATGAGCGCCCCCCATATATATGCAAGTATTACTCGTATTATAAACACAAGTATTAGGACAAATACATTCCCATCTAGATGGAAAGTCGCAAAGGTAATACCCATTTTCAAGAGTTATTCAAGACAAGATTTATCGAATTATCGACCAATTTCTATTCTCCCTGTTTTGTCCAAAATTTTGGGAAAAAATGTTCACATTGCGCTAACTAGTTTCTTAGAGCAATTTGATTTGTTAGAAAATGCTCAATCTGGCTTCAGAAAACCGCGGAAGTTGATAAATCGGGTTCGATATCAACGGTTTCCGCGTTATCGACCTTGCTATTTATAGCAAGGTCGAAAACGCGGAAACCGCGGAAATGAGAGGAATTTGTCAAGGGAGGGTGACGAAGTATTTTGGGCGCATTTTAGCCCCTATATTCGCCAGGAAGGGGTGAGGGTTTAAAGCTATTTTACTAAATGTAGGTCGAAAACGCGGAAACCGTAGTTTACAATGGATGAGTTAGATTATTTTGTCAAGGGAGGGTAGTGTAGGTCGAAAACGCGGAAGTTTTTTTTTACAATGGCGAAACTAGATGATTTTGTCAAGAGAGGGTGAAAAAGTTTTTGGAGCGCATTTCAGCCAATATGCGCCACAAGGGGTGGGAAAGGGCTTAGGTTTTTTTTTTACTAAATGCAGGTCGAAAACGCGGAAATGTTTTTTTTTACACAATGAATGGCGAAACTAGATGATTGTCAAGGTAGGGTGAAAAGTTTTCGGCGCATTTCAGTCAATATGCGTGTTATTGGCTGAATTGCGCTCCAAAAACTTTCACCCTCTCTTGACAAAATCATCTAGTTTCGCCATTGTAATAAAAAACTTCAATTTTTGAAGGAAAAAAATACCATAAGTTACATTTACACACAAATTAAATAAAACAAACTATCATATACCACAAAAGTAAAAACCACTGAGCTAATAAAGACGCACAGATGGGAGAGGATAACACTATCAGAAGACAGGAATATTAGGCGACGCGAAAAGACCCCCTAGAGAACCCCAACGCCACGGAAAGCAGGAGAGCAAAAAGACATCAAATGCCACCGATTCAGAAACAAGAAAGACATCAACTAGATCATCAAAGGACTCTTCCCAAAGTTAGCGAACAACAAAACACCAATTTGGTCCATAAAAAACCACCGTAGGGTGAGAGAAAAAACAAGTTAACGGGAAGGCAAACAAATGATGCAAAAAGGATACAGACAATGGGGGACAAAAACGTCAAGTAAAAAAGCACACAAACAAAAAAACCAGGAACAAAAATAAAACTCTATGGAAGAAGAACTACACAAAAACTATCATGACCGAATCAAAAAAACCCAAATCATCACGCAACCCCAGAAAAACTTCACAAACACAATCGACAAACAGTTCCTCCAAAACCCCAGGAATAAAACAACACCGCCATCCCACCCCCACCACCAAACCAGAAACAAACCAAAAACAGAACCAAACAAGAACCAGGAAACACACATCAAAACCACACCAAAACATAACCGAATCAGAAAAAAAAAAGAAAAAAAAATAATAAAAACAAACTCAACAAAACCAATCAGAAAAAAGAATAAAAAAGACAAAACAGTTCAACTATGTACGAATATATACAAATAAACATAGAAAAACATTCCAAAGGTTAACCAAACAAATCCATAAAAATCAGTCACACTCAGCCAAACACCGCCAACCAGAATAAAACAAAAGAAAAAAAACACTCAAATAAAGGCATAAAAGCACTAACACAAATCATACAAAAAAAACAAAAAAAAAACAACCAATGAAATATTAGAGAAAACATTACGGAAAAAATAACAACAACAACAATAACAAAAATGCCAAAAAGCAAAAAAAAAAAAAAAAAAAAAAAAAACAAAAAAAATAATAAAATTATAGAATTAACAAATTAACAGGATCACAGAATAAAAGAAAACAAGACAACACCAAAACCCAAATTGTTTCTACCTTCTGTTACTCAATAACTAAAAATAGCACCACAATTGATATAAGGGGTTAGTGAGGTTACCTTTACAAGTATATGCTGCTAATGGGAGTGGGACTTAAGAAATAAATAACTGTTTTTTAATTTTTTTTACTGAAACCAAAAAATGAAAACAATAACCAAAAAGGAAAAGAAAATTGGCATGATGTCATTAGTACTTAATATTCTTACCTTTTAGTTGATACATCAATTATGAAATGAATAACTTGTGATACAAAGCATTAAATACTAAACAGACTTGGGCAAGTTTACTCTTTTACCGAAAAGAATTGTTTAAAGTATTTATTTGAATTGGCAAATTGAAGAGAAGACCTCCGATACTTCATTGTCAGTTGTTGACAAAGACAGTTCAAATGAAAAAGCAAAGCAACTTTCAAGACGGATTTGACTCACCAGATATAAAATAAGAGGTAAAATTGTATGAATGAGGGTAATACAATGTTAAATGTGGCCATATGATATGAAATTATGTAATAATAAGCTCATTGTGACAATTTCAATCAATGTTTTCTTACATCCATTCTACTCATCCAAAAAAGTCCCCAATCATCATCTTTACCCCTCCCATCTCATCCAGAGGTCCCATTCACCTTCCTTGTGCCTCCCATCTCAACCCAGAGGTCCTACCCCCCTTTTCCACACCCCTCCCATCTCATGTGCCATCCACAAGCTGTCCACACCCATCTCATAAAACACCAGTTTGCAGACCATCATTAAATATGTATATTAAACCAAGCTATTATCGTACAGACGAGTCTTCAGCATCTAATGATACTCGTATATAGTTTGTCTGGTGATAGTAACCTATCAGACTGCCATGCAATCTATTCAGTTCTCAATAATGGAAGGGTGAAATAGTTATAACACCTTTCATAACTCAGGAGAGAAAATCAAACAATTTTTACCAACAAGCCATGCAGTATTTAACTGTTCATATTTAAAGGTGGAGTTGTCTTCCAGAGAAAGGGAGAAAGGGACCATATTTTGAAATCATTTCAAAATCTTGCCTGCTATCTCTCAACATAATTCTCTCCTCCTCCTCCTCCTCCTCCTCCCCCTCCTCCTCTAAAATCATGCCCCAGTATACTCTTTTTCTCCTTCAACCCTTAAGCAATTATCTTTCCTCTCTCCACCTCTATCCCTGCTCCTCTGATCCTCAGCTTCAACAGTTTCCAACCGTCTTTTCCAAACCTTCCTGACATTAACCAAGTAAGAAAAATGCAGAAACTGTGTCATGGAAATAGGTGTCGATGGTTAAATTTACCGACAAATATTTTATACTGAGTTATTAACTATGAAAAACAAAAAGCAATCACTTTAACCCATTCACTGTAACCCATTCACCTTAACCCATTCACCCACCAAATTCTGCTAAATAGTAATTTTTACAAATTTAACAAATTTCTTGCCATGGCTAGAAACTTCCAAACCCACTAGTTGCTCATTTTAACACCATAGCAAATAACAATAGTAATCACAATAATTGTCCCACTATCATATTTTGAGTTCTTTTATTGGAAATTCTACTATATTTTGAAACACCATAGCCATGGTAAATGACTATAGTATTCATAATGATTGTCTCATCATAGTTTTGAGTTCTTTATAATGGAAATTCTATTGTAACTTTATACTACACATGCTTCCCAATGGAACAAATTTACCAAATCGACAAATTCGTTACTATAAATTACACAACATCATGAAATATATTTGCTTTTATCCAACAGAAATCCAACTAAGAGAGGCACGAGAATGACATTTTGTTAAATCCTCTCATTTTATAGTATATTCTATTCTCAAACATCACTAGTAGTACTTAAACTAATTGGGTTTCATTCCTAAAATGGAACAATTCAACCAGATACTCTCACATTTGTGGACAAAATACACTGTTTTTTTTTACAATTGTTATGAAGTTTTGAAAGTCGCGTTCTTCCTCCCCCCTAACCGACCCCCCTCACAACTCTAATAAAAAGGAAAGTATGGCTGACATAACATATGTCCCAAATCATATATGCAAATTACACACATCTATCAAAGTGTTTGTTTCTTTAGAATTACAAAATACTTCAGATGCAAAAATCACTATACACAAAAATTCTTTTTCGTTTTTTAAACTCAGTTTTTGCGTGGAAGAAAATGCAAAGATGCAAACATAGGCAAACATCTCTCGGAGCTTGTAAAAAACAATGTTGAAGACTGCAGTAAAATGTTGACCAAACGTAAGTTTGGTAAAACCAACCCGATGTGGTTTATCAGGTAACATGCAGCTTACGACAAATCCTTTTAAAGACATGGTCATCGTGCTTTTAACAGATTAAAATACCTCTATATCAAGAAGTTACCTCTGCTCATTGTTTTACCAATCGTCATTTCTGCACAATTAAAAAAGACTAACATCGTTACTGATTTTTTTTCTGTTTTTCCAGCACTGCTTGCCAGCCAAATTTATGAGAATGATTTAAAAAAGTTGTGTGACTTTACCATATACAGGTATGGTCTTGGTCACATCCTAAACACACCCAGCATGTCCCACCCCCACTCCCCACGAGAACCAAAGAAAATTAATAACTCCTCAAAAAAAACAAAAGAAAACAAAATAACAATGTGATATAAAAATATGCTGTAAAATACAAGCAGTTTTTACCGCTTTAAACAAGCCAGGATCACAAATAATTATGACTTGATGGTTTTTTGTGTCAACACTAAAAAACGTGGCGGAAACATCGTCCGACTATTAAACACCAGAGGTAATTCAAACTCCCCTGGCCTGATATTTTTCATGAAAAATCACAAAACAACTAAAGTCCTTTAATATCGCTGCAAGTTTTCATATTTGAAATATGATGAAGGAGTAGCCAGATGACTTCTTCTTCTTTAAATATTTATAATTATTGGCAGTATTCTCTTCATCTCTTATTCCCACGGCAACCCGAAAATATATGACAAGGCCTGTCAAAAAACCGTTAACGATACACATCGTTATTAATGCTCACTTCAATGCGAGAAATCTGGTCATTTATCGGATTAAGTCTGTTTATGAAAAAAATCTTTGTTATCGATATTTTCTTTAAGACTATTGATATACTGATTACATTATTTAGTAGAAATGAAAAAGATGACAGATAAGATAACAGAAAAAGTCTAGCAACTTTTTTTATTTCAATCTGTGGTTTGGTAATACCATTGGGATAATACTACATTTTGACTAGCCTGTACACTTTTAAACTTAAGCAATGTTTTATTTATTCAGAGCTCTACCAGCTTTCAAACATTTAGACAAATTGCTCCCACAACAACTTGAAAAATGTCAACCCCCAAAAAAAGGAACTTTTCATGAGGAAAAATGTGGAATCGTCGACAATTTTCTGCCCACATACTTTTTTCTTTCCTTTACAAATCAAACTTCCCATCATCCTCAATTGCTTCACAGTTTGTAAAAAAATAAAAACTCGAAAATTGTAACTTGTGTTCTCCGCTCGCATATAACTGGCTTGTTCCGATCGGCAGACGAAACCAAAACTTCAAAACTGAACACTTGACTAACACCAGTCATTTTAAACTGCACATTAAAAAATTGTTTGTTTATTGTTAATTTGGTGGTTCACAAGATGTACTGTGCATGTGGAAACTTGGCTGAAGTCGGAGAATTTTTCGCCGACTTGCCAAAACAAAAATAATATATCTTCGCAAGTTTGTCTTTGAATCCACTCGATTCCATTCTCGAGGGAAACCATTGCGCAGCTCTGCTAACAGACAGACAGACTGATACACATGCCACAAAATATCACACTACTGAGTGAAACATATTGGCAAGACAGCTCCCCAATGAACCGTTGGTCATTCCCACATAATTCCATAATTACTGTGGTGGAAGGTGAACTGGAAGCAACCGCTTGTTTCCACTAAAGCCAGAATTGTTGCCTTTTTTTTCTCTCTGCAAGCAGCAACATCATCAGATGTAAACCGGTTGTTCCTGCCCTGTTAGTAGTTTATACATGGATAAGGGCATTGTCTTCATTCTTATCTGTTGATGAAATTAAAAAACGAAAGGGTTTTCATGCCTTTTTCTGTCCATTTTTGTTTTCTTTAGACACTTACTGACAAGTTTACCAAAACAAAAAAAAACAAAAAACACACTAATAATATGAACATTTTGAGCCTCCAGATTGAAATATTCATAGTTCATAGCTTCCCATAATGCAATCCACCGGGTGGTGATTGACCAAACCGGGGGGGGGGGGGCTTGGTGATTAGTTAATACTTGACCAATATTTATTTACAAGTGTCCTATACAGTTTTGACTTCTCCCATACTCATTAATGCTCAACACACTAACAGCATAGCAATGCTGTAGAAATAGCAGTGAGTTTCGGTTCTGAATTTGAAAACGTCCGAGTTTGAAAGAATCTAGAATCATGTAATCTGTATTATCTTTACATGGTTTCCACACTTTTAAGCAAATCAAACTTCCAGATTTTTTCATGACCAAAAACACACGTTACTTTGAAGCCTACTATTACTTAAGATCTAATGTCAAGTGTGCCTATATTAAGCCCAATAATCTTATCTCCTGCGAGACGTATGCTAACCCGTTTATTAAATTTGGTGTGGGGGGGGGGTCATTTAATGAGCCGTGACCCTCAAACACGAGATGCAGTTGCCATAACTTTGCCACAAAGTCTGATTTTTTAATGTTAACTTTCAAACATCTCACATTTCCTAAAACTCTTCCTCGTCTAAGTCATACAGTATCAAACAAGAACAGTTCAAACTCGGATCTTTCTGAACTTTTCCAGATTTAACTTGAAAATTCAAGGACTTTCAAGACTAAGAATTTTTTTTTTAAACCACCTCCTTTTCCTTACTCTATCCAGACCGTGTGGTCGAATATCTAATAACATTACTTCAAAGCTGCAAATTGAGTATGGAAGCAACTACAGAACGTGCTTATATTTTATTTTACTTTTTTTGGTAATCTTTTACTGTTTTTGGTAATTTACCACATGTGTCAATTAGAGACATAATCAACATCACCCACTCACTGACTTGTAACAAGTTCATTTGAATATATTACGACTCAAAATGTAAGATTTGTATTTAACTTTGACAGGAAAACCTTTCCCATCCATTCATTCAATCTCTCCTCATCCAATCCCATTCCTAGCCAATAATTTAAGTTTATTAACGATATATTCATGATGCATTAATTCCACCTTGACCTGTGAATAACCTGGTCAGAGTTTAGCACACGTATCTAGGCCAACTCGGATCATTTTACTTTTCTTCGCCTGTAGTATTATGGCAAAATATCTTGCTACAGCAACGTTGCCTGAAAGCAGCTTATTTAGTTGATTATGCTAAATTTTGTGACAATATTAATTGCTTAAATAGCATAATAGGGTAGGTAGTTAGCTTGAGTGCCCTTTGAAACTATAAAGCCACAAATCAGAATTTAAGACCAAAACGTGTGTCTCACCAACAAAAAGTTGTCATTTTTCTATTGAATTAATTGATTAGTTGTTTAGTAGCCTTCACTTCATGTAAACATTGAGTAGAGGTTGTATCCAAATTTGCAAAATTACAACCTTATTTGGAGTGAGACTACAAAATGGCCAAACTGAATGACGAAAGCTATTTTAATATATGTCTATTTTGTTATTTTCAATATGCATAGAGAACCAAACTTATTCAAATAATATTTGCAATCATATAATTTCATTTCATACATAACCTCTTCAGAAGAGCTATGGCTACTGAGCAGTCTCAAATTTCCCATTAAAATTTTATTCTCCAGCGATGGTTCTTCCTTTTGATTATAATCTCCCACCCTTCCATATCATACAATGCCCCATACATATTGGGATAGCCGTCTTTGAAATGAGTGATAAGCATTGGACACCTACTCATGCCTCATCACTTGAGATCCTCTGGTAAAAAAAAAAGAAGCAGCCTTTCAGAAATCTACCAGATGACTCCCAATAATTTTTTTCGTAATAACTAAAATAAGTATGCTTAAATTTTTTTTTATTTTGGACTCCCCTAAAGACATCTAGTACCTCCGGTACAGGCTCACTCAAGTGTGAAGCATCCTGAGCCGCACATTCGCTCATGTATCTCACTCTTTAATGGGGTATTGGGGTTCCTCGAGATATTTTTCTCGGGTTATCAAGCTGTTATGTCCGTTAGACTCTAAGCTTTGCCGTTATTTGCAAAAATATCTCTCTGTCTTACCTCGCCCACTGATGTGGACAATAAGTCTACGATCTTCTCGTGTGGAGTGGCAACGACACTGGTTCCGTTGATCTCGATGATCCTGTGTCCCACTCGGACTCCGCCACGCTCGGCGATCCCACCCCTCATCAAGCTGCATATCTGGTGATGATAAAAGAGTTATATAAATACCATAATAATGTATAATAATAAATACCATATATTAAAGTGCTGTTATCATGAAATAAAACATGCCCAAGAGCACTGTACAAAAGAACCAATACCTGGAATATAAAATTACCAAACTTAAGACAACCTGAAAGTAATAACAACAGCAATAAAAGTAAAAAAATGATATAAGACAGGGTTATAAACCACAATAAAGAACATAAAAATATAAATATACATAAAAAAAAAAATATTAAAAAATGGGCACAGTAATGTGAATAAAACAATGAATAAGATTAATGCCCATACTCAAGCCTAAAAAGATAAGTTTTCAAATGCTTCTTAAAAGTGTCAATAGATGTGACATTTTTCAAGTGATGAGGAAGAGAATTTCAGAGTTTAGGACCTGCTGCACTGAACGAACAATCTCCATATGTGACTTTGTTAGTAAAGTTGATCCCAAGACTTATATGCAAATTACACACATCCATCAAAGTGCTTGTTTCTGTTGAATTACAAAATCCTTGAGATGCAAGTATCACTATACACAGAAATTTTTGTTTGTTTACAGCTCAGTTTTTGCGTGGAAGAAATGCAAACATGTGAACATGGCAAACATCTCTCAGAGCTTAGAAAAAATAACGTTGAAGACTGCAGTAAAATGTTAACCAAACAATTGTTAGTAAACCAACCAATGTGGTTTATCAGTTTAACATTTAGCTTACGACAAATCCTTTAAAAGGATACCACCCCTAATTAGGCTGCATATCTGGGGATAAAGAGTTTAATCCCAAGACTTGTAAACTTTATTTAAAAAACTGACGAATGTCGAGTTTGATACACACACTGCCGCCCCATAAGGGATATAGGCAATGCTACATATTATCAAATTCAAGTAGAAAAAACTAGAGTTAAACTTTTCTGAAATTCACTATCATTGAGGGAGAAGAAGATGAGGAAGAGGAAGAAGAAGATGAAGAAGAAGAAGAAATTACTTCAATTGGTACTTCACTATTTTTTAGGAATCTTTGTAAGCTTAACTAATCTATAGAAATGAAAGATAACGTGTCATAACACAGTAATTAATTTGTCAAATAATAACATATTTAATATTTGCTACCACAGAAACCTTGCACAAAGATATTAATGACATCACCGATAAGGTAGGAGTACGCAGTAGTTACATGATCACAGGGCAAATGATAAAATGCTCAACTTCTTGGAGGTATAGTTTATACAGTAGCTGAATTAGTAGACTAGCAAATTGGTAGAATATGGGAATTTCACTCCAGGCACAATGGGCTTGGAATAAATGAGTCTGGTAGGCTCTTCGGGCCATAACGACAATCTCTTCTTTATCAGAACTTTTTGAATATCTTACATCTGTGTGCAATCAACCTAATATCGGTGAGCTTTATATGCAGGACTGAGAAATGAACGCATATTACATGAGAAGTTAACATTTACCATGCTATGCCCCTACCAAACCTGCTGGTCTAATCTATTTCACTGTTATCTATTCTTCCCAATCCCTCCCTACCCCCCCCCCACCCCTCACCTCTGCTCCCACTACCATAATCACACAGAATTAAACACTATATCAATCATAAATGCTAAAAGGAGATAACCCCCCCCCCCCCCCCCACCCCTCACCTCTGCTCCCACTACCATAATCACACAGAATTAAACACTATATCAATCATAAATGCTAAAAGGAGATAAAATGACGACAGGCACTTTAACGAAAGCGAAGATGAATTGCTCTCCATCAAGACGTTTTCGAAACAGCTATCGCAGAATTGGGTCCGAGATGCAAAACCTTAGTCGTTCCATACTACAGACTAAAAACTTGAAAGAAGAAGAAGAAAAGACTCTCTATTTAGAGCAGCGGAGCCATCCGGCACGGATCGTTTCCACATTTTGATGGACGTAACTACCGAATAGCGAGAAAAATAAGCGGGAAATGAAGAAGGAGGAGCCGAAGAAGAAGAAGTGTGAGATAAAGAAAAGGAACTTACAATGCCATTCTGTACACTGAACCCCAACTGATACTTGGTATCTGGTCGCTTGATGAGCACTTGCGTGACTGGAGGACAGGAGACGATATTGAATTTCACCAGCGCCTGGCTCTTCAATGACTGTTGGAAACGTACAAAAGAAGGGAAAAGAATATAATTGATTGGAGCTACGTTCTTTCCATAGGTGCTAAAAACACGGTGTGGATTGCGAAGCGGAGAATTCGCGAACCAACAAATTTGACGAGTTGAGGGCTTGTGGAGAAGAGAAAAAGCTTTCTTGGGTGGATATTATTACAGTTGTAGATGGAAATCTTTCTGGTGTCAGTGACCCCCGTGAACCACGAACGACCACTTTAGCGTTTGAGAAAAGACAAAAAAAAAAAGATTTAAAAAAAAAAAAAAAAAAGCGATAGCGGGCGAGAAAAATTTTTTTTGGCAGGGTACTTCAAGACACTTATCGCCAGCACTTGCTATGTCTTTCTTGACAAACTTTTGTCTATCTTTTAAAAATAAGGTAGCATATTGTTTATGGACACTGGCATCTCAAACAGCCCACAGAAAAATGGTGTAATTTATGAAAATTAACTGGTCTGACTCGGGCAATGATTTTAGAAAAAGAAAAAAAACCCATCTTACTCAATCCATGTCTTGGCTGTGAATACGATGTGATTATAGGCTTAAAATGGATTTAAGCATATTACCACTTTCTCATTTTATGAGTGTTTATTATAAAGTGGATTAAAAATAAAAACTATTTTCTGCTCCTTCCAGACTGAATAACATGCTATCACACCCGCTTTCTCTTCCCCCTATACCAATGTTACTACCTTCAGTTCATCTAATGACACAATCTTAATGCCCTACCTAAATGTTCCACTATTCACATACAAATCAAACAACCCCCCTGGCATTTCTTTATACGTAGATAAGGAGAGAAATTGTATCCGTATTTCCTTAATGACGAGAGAATCTGGTTTCGTGGAAATCTCTCAAAGACCGTGGATTGAAAGTAACACATGCTCCATACCCAAACTAGACATCCCTTCAATATTAAAGTGCCAATCAAAGATTAATTCTTGTGTATCCCTTTTTGATGATTTAAAATTAATGAGAAATTCAAAACCCATTGCATGCAGCTGTTCTTTCCCCTGGAGGGAAGGGAACTGTCACTCTGAACATTTAGAGACATATATGGTTAATAGATTGAGAATGAACCACCAGATCTGAGACAAGGACGTTGATTATCATATATATACCTCGACTTGCATTGCTGCCATGTAATAGGCAAGTTCATATAGTGAGCCTAGCCTTCCATCGAAAAAGTTAAGATACTATTCACGGCTGTATACACACACTGGTAGGATACTGCTTTTATCCCCTTTGATTTCAAAACTATCGAACTATTCCCAAACAGACTCATCCATCCGTTATACCGTAGTTAACGTGAACGGATACATCTCAAGGTTGTGACTCAGGAATGCAGGTGTTCGTTGGGACGGTGTCTTTTTGAAGCTCTGATTACCAACTTATGAGAAGATTTGAGATAAACAAGCCGTAAAAGAAGATGAAGCGAAAGAAAGAAAGAGAAGACGCTTGCAACAGAATCAGAAAAATAACATTTCTAAATCTGAACGACAAGAAAATCATTCTTCTCTTCTTCTTTTAAGCAGCATTTTGAGCTGAATTTGAATTTCTTGATATACTCTTTTGCACCCCCCCCCTCCCGCCACCCCATAAAATGAAAGAAAACGTCAACGTTCACAACGGGATTGTGAAAGAGCATTTTTTTTCCTCTCAATATTTTGCCAAAACTTTCTCATCAATGTACATCAAGACGGAAATAAACAATCACAAGATTGCAGATCTTCTGGCATCGACTTCATCAATCTCATTTATCCTATTTTTATTTTATTTTCCCGAGACGAAGCTCCCTAAGGGATCCGTGTCGATCAGATAAGGGTGGCAGGCGGTCACAGCAAGTTGATCTCCGATGCATAGATCTCAAAACTGTTTACACCTATTTTGGCAATCAATACAAGATCCCCTCTGGTTTTCACATCAATATCTGCTTCCTTTTGTTTAAGACATCATAATCTATTAATTAAATTGACCTGTTCTACCGGTGGGCTTGGGAGTCCCTGGCTGCGTAACCAAACACGCCGACAGATTTCTTTATTTCTCTATTTCTCTGGTTTTACTTTGACCTTTAATACCATCTAGCTGCGAGTCGATCATCTCACGTTACGATATTTTAACATACGACAGAGGATAGGATGTTATTTTTAGCGAGATCTCTAATGGTATCCCTCATCCTCTTAAATCTTGTAAAAATCTCTCGGTTTCGGTAAAACGTCGACGAGGGCGGACGATAACGTTTGATGGCATTTTAACATCCAAACAGGTCTGTTTGCGTAGGGGGCTTGCACAGGAAGGACTACCTACTGTGTCAACAAAAATTAATGCATGAATATCTGCAAATACGTCTTGTAGTCGGGTTGAAGACTCTAGGTTTTACCGCCAACATAAATATTACATACACTTATGACACTGTTAATTAAGCCTGTCGGAAAATTGAAAGATTGTTGATATGTTGAAAGAGTTGTAGTATTTATGTCTATCTCTCTCTGACTAAGCTTTCTAGGCTTAAATTGAAAAAAAGAAAATTGTGTAAGATGATTGACATTTCTTTTCTCCAATGCTTCATCAACTAGACACTTTTCCATGCTAGTATAAAATCAAGAAAAAGCAAAAACTCACTACTTGCTACTTGCTACTTTTACTACACTATTTTAATGGAATATTTGTATCAAATTCCATCCAAAACAATATCTTTCACCTCAAGTCACAATGCAACAGTCAAATATTTCTACTAAAGAATAAATCATAAAACCTTTTCTCATTAGTGACAATATTTATCTATGAGGCTGAGATGGGGCCAAGTACTACCTCTACCCATGGCGCTACTCCTTGCAAATGGAGAGAGCCCCACCATCCGTCACTTCGTTCAAACATGACGAAGTGCGACTGGGATAAATTCCCTCGTCACCTCAGAGTCGCCCCCCTCTGAGGTACCCCACACCTCTCTCGTGTGTGACTTTGACATTGATTTGTCGATCCTGTTTGCGGTGACCTTGGACAGCTAATTCCGAAAGGACAAGAAAATCGATGCGGAGTCTATTTAAGCAGTAAAGTGAGACTGACAAAATTAAACGAATTCGCTGCGTAACTGATGAAATTCCTCTTGCATTTCAAAAGATTGACTTTCCAGGGTAACGTGAAAAAGAACAAAAACAAAAGGGAGCGTCTTGAACTGTAACGCATCCGATGCCGGACTTTAGTATCGTGCGTGTAAGTTCCTTATTTGACGTTACTTCTGCTGACTAACATTAATAAGGTTTTCATGTCGGCCAGATTCGCTAGAAAGATTTTCGATAAATTTAAAAATTCACCACTTACGTCTTACATTTTCTAATCTTAGACTGAGACGGATGTTGTGATCAAAGCAGAACCCCAAAAAATCAAGCCATTCTGTGAGCATAAAGTTTGCCAAAATTGTTAAATGTTTAGTTAAAAAAGAAATGACATAATTCTGTTTTATCTGTAAAGGACATTGGTAATGATGTATTTGTAGACATGACGTTGATAAAGCTTTTGAGGTAGCTGGAATTATTCGATTGCAACCCATCTCCACCTGACGAGGTCATTACACGCCCCATAGTTACCTTGATGACGTTCTGGCACTCGTGTAAAGGAAGACCTACAAGACTCGTTCCGTTGATAGCCATGATCTGATCACCGATATTCAGTTTACCGGACCGGGCCGCCGCACCGAACGGTGACATGTTTGCTACAACTACCGTCGGGATGAGAGATCCCCAGCCGGACTCCACGATCACCATGCCCATGATTTCTCCTCTCTCTTTCTCTACGAGAGCCTGACAAA
>KN886901.1:48769-75271 GCA_000934455.1 Apostichopus parvimensis
GGGGGGAAAAGCTTATTTTATCGCTCTTCTTTGCTATGAACCTTGAAGTGGTTGGTCTGACCACTCTTCAGATGTTTTTGCGAGTGGAATTTCCTTAGCAACTACTCACACACAGCACCATCCAGCAGTACTAACGGTGGTGTTCATTATCAGATTATAATATCCAAAATGGCTCATCTATTTCTGCAATTCTGGTAACATATATATTTCACTTACAATCCAGACTAATGTGTTTCACTTCAAAAGTGTCAATATTTAGAATATACACATATCTTTGGGTGAAAAATATAGCGAGAAATACACATAAGATTCAAATTATGTACGACTACCTGCCTGCCATTAACTAGGCTAATTAATTAATTTATGACCTTATACTCTTGTAAAGTATAGTGCAATATGTGCCGTATGACTGCTGTGAAGTATATTCTTCCCCCACCCCACCCCATCCAACCCCCCTCTCAAGACCCCATCCACACCTTCAGGAAATGATTGTGTCTCCTAAAATTAGGCATTAACAAAGGAGAAAACTATATACTGTGGTGTTGGATCTATAGAGTAAGAAATGCAGGTATGATTAAAATCAAAATCAAAATAAAATAAAACTGTTAGCAAACTGCTTATCCACTAGAGAGCCTGTGTAAGAGAATGTGTAAAAGTAAGTTGGCCTGACGTTTCGATCCTAGCAGGATCTTCTTCATTTTAGCCTCTGAAGAAGATCCTGCTAGGATCAAAATGTCAGGCCAACTTATTTTTACACATGATTTAAATAGTGTAGCATTTCTATTTGATATCTAACAAGTCATGCAAGTACCCATACAAGGTTTGTGAAGTATAGTCTTCCTCCCCATAAAAAAGACCTCACCCCCCCTCCCCCTCACCCCACTATCACACCAAATCAAGGTGTAATTATCAAACCATTCCTGATATAAAAAATAAAAAAAAAAATAAAAAATGATATTCATTCCAATCGTTAACTTTGTCTTTAATACTAACATGATATTAAAGTATATTTGTTTCAAAAGTTCATATAAATTTCTGTCCCTCGAGACGCTAAAATGTGAACTTTTTCGAGGTTAACTCTTGAAAGGAAACCTTATACAAGACAAGACAAAAAACAGGGACTCCTTGATGAATGTGACTCTTTGAGTAAAGAGATTGCTACCTTCCGAAAAACCCAGTCACGTTATTTGAGAATGGCTCCTTAAAGGAACGTAACCATACTGGAATTGTTCAATTCCAAGAAAGTTATAACAAAATCGAAGGAAATTTGTTCTTGGGGCTTACAGACCATAGCAGAAAATGCTACAAGTAATAAATACCTATCGTTCAACTTGTTAAGGGGTTGTTTAGGATTCCTAACTCATTGCAAGATATACCAGGTTACTATTTAACCGAAGTTGTATCATCAGATGGTTATATTCAGCCTTATTTGTTCCTCAAGTCAAAGGATAAACAGGAAAAAAGATTTAATCCTCTCTCCTAAACTTGTATCAAAACAGAAAATTATCAATTAATTGCTAATGAATATATTGAAAATGAAATCATAAAGGATTTCGAACAGCATTCGGTGTTTCCTTTAGACTTCTTTCTGTCACTTTAATTTACAAAATTTACCAAAAATTATGGATACTGACTTTAATATTTATTTCACCTCTTGTTTTTTTTGGGGGGGGGGGGCCCTACTTGTAACAGGGAATATTTTTTCTGGAATCCCATTGCAAAATGCTGTGCAAACATGATAAAATAACTAATCAAATATGTCAAACCATAAAAGAGTTTTTGTACACAAAGAGCATTGCGTGCTGAGCATTATAGCAATAGAAGCAGAAAACATGTAAAAATTCAAATACTCAGTTATTCCTTAAGATAACATACTTGTAATGTCTTGCTTTGATTTTAATTGGAAAAAAAAAATGTAACTTTTTTTTTTTTTTTGTTCAGTTTTGTATTATTGGAATTATAAAATTTGTCCTTAGTTGATACATTTAACTTTCTCCAGTTTTTTTTCGTCCATTTCTTTTCTTTCTGTTATTCTTGCAGATGAATGAAAATCTTATATTCTGCTTTAAACTAACATCAAAAGATCTTGTAAGAGAAACTGTTATTGCAATGAATATATGCGGGAACGGAAAACTCCCAAGGTCTGGACGTAATGGTTTTGTTTAATACTCGCCTGAACTTTTTAAAACTATGAAAACTGAACTTGATAACTCTCACATTAATGTAAATTCAGTGATGTCAAATTGAATTTAATCTCTTCTCTTTTGAATTTAATTTTTCTCTATTCCTTCGGCAACTTAACACCGCAAAATGATAAAAGAGCAAGGTTTGGAAGTCACGTCCGGCTATAATGATGAAAATATCCCGAAATATTGATACAACTTGAGAGAACCAGCAGAGTATAATGACCATTCTCCTACTGATCTGATATCTTTCATCTGAATTTGAGGATAATTTATATTTTCTCACTTTTAATATATATATATTTATACCTGTTACCTATTAAATTAATAACTAATTAATAAGAAACTAGGTAAGACAAAGCCAAGATGAAGGAGTTTTATTACAAATTTGTCTTACTGTGAATAACAGACAGTCCAGGTCAAGTCTTTCAACAAACAATAACTGTGAAAAGTAATGCTTTCAACCAAGAAAATCAGAGGAATCTATAATGTGGCAGAGGGATCAAATATTGTCGCTACTTGATCAGAATTTCAAAACGCTGCAAGCTGTAGTGTTCTTCCATACCTTAAGGCCCGGTCACACTACAGCGATATTTTATCGGAATACGGTCCGATTTTTCCGATTTTAGGCCGAAGAGTGAGGTTTGTGGTAGTGAATGTAATGAATGCAGTGGAATATTCGAATACCTACTCCAAATCTGAGGGGTTCTGGAACGGACTACATTCTGAAGTGACGTCACATCGAAAAACGATAAAAATCGGAAGAGAAATCGGATAGCTATCCAATAAAAGGAAACGGAGTCAATATCAAAAGTTAGGAGAGGGCTATTCCACATCGGAATGGCTCAACAGATAGCAAATCAGGTCCTTTATCACTGTGACTAGAAGACCCAAACGAAAAACTGGCTGTTTTGATTCCTCCGGGAAAATCGGATAGTATTCCGATAAAAAATCGGTATAGTGTGACCGGGCCTTTAGCAGTCAAACTCAAGGAATCACTTCTTAAGATATGGACAACTCAGTATCCATAGAGCTACATATAGGTGTAACCTTGGCTACACATTTCTAGCAATTATCAATGAAGTTTTTGTAAGGAAATAGAATCATCATATATCGCTCTATAACATATTATAAAGTAAATTGATCACAAAATTTTAAATTAAATTTATCGCTCTCACACATTTGACAGGCTAATTATAAATGAATTCTTGAAGAGCAAAGACATTAATACCCAAATGACTGCCTAAAACTACGGCATCATAATTTTTTAGAACGGTCCAATTTAGTACAATGTCCATTTTCAGAGCTGTTGATGCTTGCAAAGGTACCGTTGACACAGTCAAACAAAATCAACTGACGATCAGTTATGAGACTTATTTGCCAGTATAGACTGCGGCAAGCTAGTGCAGTAAATGATGCATTCCTCACATCATAGTTGAAGCATCGTGCACAAAGAATTCACTTCCTAACAACTGTGTACTTTTGGCTAAGATCATGTATAGTTTTGACCCTTTCATTGGAAATTGCGGTACCGTACTAGACATATCACCATGGTGACCACAGTTGATGTTCATAGTCATGGACATAATGGATGGAACTTGGGGTCTGAGAGTGAGTGTCAATTTGGTAACATATATGTATATACTTTGGTTGTTAGTGCCCATGCCAATGAGAAGAAAGCATCGACTATTTTCTTTTTTGCCAGTCCTTCCCCGATCTCCAAGAGCATAATTTATCTCTGCAGCTCAAGAATACATATTATTATATTGTATTGAGGAGATATTGGAATTGATTTAAGCTGTCAATATCATGACAAATATAATATGTGCGACCATCAATCCCTCGCTGCCTCCATACATACAACTATCCGCAGCCACTGTCATGTACTCTAGTCAGGAATGGCAAGAACAATTTGTTCAACCTTGATTTAATCTAACTTGGGCAATTAACTCTTCGACTCTCAAACTTTTCGTCAAATGATATATTTCAAATCTCCTACCCCTCCAACCCCCCCTACCCCCCGGGCACTCTTGACAATGTCATGCTGTGATCTTACCTCTTTCTCACATTCTTTATTTGAAAAGAGCATCAAGTCATCGCCATATATTTCCTGCGAGTTGAGGACGTCATGATAATCCATCTCTTGTACATGGGCGTCGTCGATGCCGTTCACCTTCAGGAACTCCAGGTACGCTAGGGCGAAGGCCTGGCCGATGGTCTGGGCGATGAGTTGTGCCTGCCGTGATGTCAAATATTCGGAGTGATTGTCGTTAAATAACCCGAGAGTAATTACACAAAGAACAAAGGGACGTTATGCATATATCCACAAACATGGTACCAACCAAACCCAAAGCATTATTGAATAACTTTATTCTATGAAGTAGTAACGAATCAAAATGCTCAGTATTAATAAAAAATGTATATATTTAAATAATAAAAAGAAAACAGACGATAACACTGAAAGATACTTCTTGTCATCATTTGCCAAAAAAAACATGAAAAAAAATTAAAATGGAAAACAAAATTGAATGTAACAACACAAGAATTAATGCTACCTAAATCTAAATATTACATTTTACACAAACATTGTACTGTTTTATATCCATTAATGTTAGAGCATTTCAATTCACATTTAATATTGCAAACAGACCAATATCAATAAGATCTGAGAACTAATGCCATAACCGAGCTGCGAGTGGTTACGGTATATTTTCTTGCCCTTATTCGGCTTCCGGCCATGTCTCAAGTCTTTATCAAGTACAGATTGTTTGCAACAACCACGCTCCACTCATCCTGATGGCAAGAAGATTTATTTTCCAAAAATGTCACACTCACAAATTCAAAACTTTCAACCTTTTTGTGATTTGGGATAATATTTTTATATTTTTTTCAATATATGTTCTTTCGTAGCGATGTGAATTCTACAATTCTGCTTACCATTTCACGGGATTGTCGATTTCAAAAGGTCGAAATTTGATATTTACGACGGCGTTACTTACATCTTCCGTCTCGAAGACGTGGCAGATGATCTTTCTCGGTTGTCTCTTGCCCTCCCCGTCCACGGAAACGCCGCTCTCCTCCACCGCCTCATCTAGCGTCTTGACGGATCTTCTCCTCGCCATTATCACGACGATGTTGCCGATGTCGGCAATGTACGAGATGGTTTTCAGAGGATGATCCATCATGGTTTCCTGCATGTGAAGAAAAATAAATGTCCATAAAATATCCCTTCATGGCCAGGCCCCCCCCCCCCCCAAAAACAGAAGAGAAAAGATGGACTATGACAGATTTCATACTCGTCGGTCTTTAACGAATGCATAGATATTTTCATCTCGATAGAAAATAGCGGAATTGAAAAGCGTCAGAAGAAATAAAAACAATTCCGGCTTTTGATTTACTTACGATGCTTCTGACTCTGAAAGGAACTTGATCATGTTTGAAGCAGAGAATTTGAATAAAACATCACATATTTCATATAATCTCTGGTAGATAAATACATTTAAGATGGTGGTGAAGATTTGTGGCTATGTGTTGACGTTAATAGAAAATATCGGTTTATTTTGGGGGTATTTGGGGTATGTTCGAACAAAGTTCATGAGAAGTTTGGCATACCCTCATTCCATCTGGATTTTGTTTGTGTGATGTCAAGATGTACATAGAATAATGTAAATGAATCACTGTTACGAATCCACTTTGACACAGCAGACCCACAGACTCTACGAGAGGCACCATGTGGTGTGCACTTGACTTTGTATGATGTTAAAAGAGGGTACCTCTTCCTTGAACAAATGTGTAAACTAAAGGAGGAGCGGCGGGGGGGGTGGGATTCATTCTCCCAACCCACCCAGATTTCCTCCATTGTGTAAACGAACACAATAACATAGAGAAGCATTGTTATCTCTATTCAGAAGCCTGTGTGGAAGAATCATAGGATTAGGAGGCTGGGGACCTGCAGCCCCCCCCCCAACCAAATATTTTCGTGAAAATTCGGGCAATATGCTGAGAATTTTTTGGGCACCTACTGAAAGAAAAATAATTTGCAATGTTTTTTGAAATGGTTAAACTTATATTATTATTATTGTAACAACTTCCCCAATAATTATAACCAATATGGAAGGGCAATAACACAGCAAATGATTGTATGTAATTGGCATGCGATATAATAACCGATGCATGCCTATATGATATGCACATTAAGATGTTGAAAGCGCGCTTAGAGCCCCCCCCCCCCCCCCCCAAATAAAATTGGGCTCCTACGCCATTGTAGATTGGGTAGTTGGGATTGTGATAAGATGAATAAAAGATTGTTCCTTTTTGATGGATGGGGACAACTAAAATACCACCTCTCCACTGTAATACACAATAATACACAATAACCCAGAGGTTCATTGGTAGTACTTAATTTTCATAGCAGTGTTTTGGTGTACAAATCTGTAATAAACACTGCAAATACGACTCACTATATGTAAACAATATGCACATACTTAAAGAGTTTTCAAGAATATAGTCCATATCTTTAGCTCAAATTGCTTGAATAATGCATTTTGTTCAAATGCCAAGAGTCGTTGCCGAGTGGATGACCTTCTCAGTACGTGGACGATGCATTGCGAATCGTAAAGAACCACAAACGAAGTACGACACCAAGGTTTTAATGATACAATTTATAGATAAATTGTCAACCACACTCTGCAAAGTCACTTTCATCATGAATTAAACATTTTCTGTGTGTTAAGACCGGGACCAAGATAGGGGGGCTCGAAAAATTCCATTCTCGATGGTAACCTCAAAACACAGCCAAATTAACGCTACACGTGAACTCATCTTATAAATCAAACTGCAAAGCGTGGGTCTGCTAATGAGATGCAAACATGTTCTATGAGAGCCAATTTTGACGGACATTTTAAAGACCTAGATTTCATCAACCATAAATTGTCTTGTTCCAATCTTCACTGAACAAGGACAAAGTCTTTTTATATTTTTTATATATTTTTTATTTATTTTTTAATGCTCACTTTTGACCTTCACATCACTATGTACTCTACCTTAAATGATGGCTATATAATAAGAAAACATCCCAGTTTAATAGCAAATATTAATATTTTATAAGAATTTATGGCAAAATTTGTTTAATAATGGCATGGATGTCCACAACTGATTGTCTTGTCACTCGTTTCTTAACCTTCACACCCATTGTTTTGTATATCAATGGATTCTTAATGAGTTTCAAACCTGTAAACTTTAAACTAATTTAACACTGAGTAAAGATCGAATGAAGTTCAAGATGATTAAGGGGGGGGGTGGTGGAGTAGGCAGAGAAAGGAACCTATATATCTTTTTTCTCATACAGTTATAATTACCATGGTGATCACATAGTCAATTTAAATATGATTTTTTCAAATTAAATTTTGTTTAATAAGCAGACAACTGTCTTTTACTGCTGTCTTCTGAGAATCCAAGGACAGACACCATCTTGGACTGAATCGAATACCGTTCCAGGATAAATAGGATGGTCTTAACAAACTATGTGTCCAATGTAATTGGTAAGACATCTAAGGATATGCAATAAGTTGATAAAGTTGTAACTTTATAACTTAAATACATATAAAGACTTAATAATTCAGACATCATATAGATGTGATAGCCACTAGTCACACCATCTCGTATATACAATTTAACCAGAGATCTTACACCAGCTACATACAATATAACCTAGGAGCTAGGAAAGGGAATTATGATATCAGAGATGTGGCTTAATAAAACATATACATATCTTATCAATCAACTAAAACAGGCAAGAAGTGAAAAGTACACTGGGAAACTATAGAGAAATTCATGAAATAAAAAACTAAATAAAAAAAATTAATGTCTGCTCTCGCTCTTCCAAAAATTAACTTTTTTTTTCTCTCCAGAAATGTTGCAGCGGCAAAGTTTTCTGCATCTCGTTTTCTCGTGTTTCATCTTACATCATCTTACCTGAGAATCGGCATTGAGAACTTGTATTCTCTCGTTAGAAATGGCCAGATCAACCTCTTTGCTCGGCTGTTCTTCTCCCTCCGGGGCCTGATGAAAAGAGAGCGGAGATGAAAAAAGAGGGAAGATGGATTAACTGTTTGTTGAGAGCGGCTGAATAGATACAATGGATCGCTCTGGGGCGGTGTGACCCCCGCCTCTCATGACCTAGTTCTACACTGTCATCTCGCGGAATTAACGGCATGCAGAGGCTGTTCAAGGTTGGATTAGACACTTGAAATTATGCAAAATCTCCATCTCATTCGACAAAATTTGCAGTTTTTTTGTTTTTTTGTGATCACAGAAAGCAATTGTATAAACTGAAGCTTTGACATTCCAACTGTAAAAGATGCCGATACATTGATGGGTTATTTTTGTGAAAGTTTGCTATGCAATAAGAAGAGGTGGCAATATTTACAATCATGGCAAACAGAAGCTCAAGGAGTAAGAAAAATCACGCAGGTGATCTAGTTATTCCCAACTGGTTGTTCTGTCGCAGAATGCCTGCCGGATGATATGATCATGTCATTGCACCACCCCTTGAAAACAGCCAAGATTAACCCGTAAGCATATCTCCATGACAACAACAGACATATTTCTTTCACAAACACGGCAAGTTAGGAAAAGACCCTATAATGAGAACGAACATGATCGCCTTCACGGGAGGGCAACAGATCGGCAATGTTTGTTACAGAGAGGTTTGAAACGACTCCATGAATAAGAGTACGGACCTATCCTATGTTGTGAGCATTACGGTACGAGGTGCCCATCAGTAGTCAAACTGAATGGGTCATCAGTACTGACACCAAATATGCTAAAAAAATCCAATAATGGTCACTGATTTGTCAAGCTTCATCAAACATTCTATAGCCAATCAGGCCACATCTCTCTTCACTAAACTATTAGTAAGTCTAACTTACACTGACTCTCCTCAGTAATGATGGAAATAAGTCTAATATTGCTAATGAGAACCTCCACGAAGGGTATTTTTGAAAACCGTTAGCAATTATGTAGATCACTATATACTTTCGGGTCAGATAACTTGGATAGTACGTACAAGATTTCTTTCGATAAGGGTAACTTGATCTGTAAAAACAAAAGGTAACAAAAAAACAGTTTTTAACTGCTCCAGTCCGTCCACCCTCACAAGTAACAGTTATATACTGTGCAGCCACAAGGTCAATGCCCACGCACGACTGATAACCCAAAGAAGTGTGTCTATCATGCCTGGAGTCTATACAGCATTGTATAATCCAAAGTGGTGGAACTGCCCCCACTCTCCCCCCAACCTCCCCCCACCCTCCCCCTCCTCCCACCCTTCTAAATTATTCAGCCAGCATTAATTCTGATGAAGTTCTTGAACCCCTAATACCCATAATGATCTATACAGTGTGCACAGTAAACAACTTCTTGATTCATCTGTCTAACTACTACGAAGCTATTCCAAATATGTCCTCTCATCACTCTCATCAATGAAGACAATGTTGGCACATCCAATACATTCATGTAAGCACATTCATGTAAACATGCGATACTCATTGCACTTTCCCATCTCCCAAGGTTAGCTTTGACTTGATAAACTCCCTTGGTTACTCTTCCTATTCTTTCCTGTTTACATTTTTCCCTTTCCTTTCGTCCACGGACTACGAGAAGGAATTAATTAGGTATAAGAATGACAGAACCTTTCACCAAGGGGATCTTAAAACCGGCTTCTATTCCCTCCGTCAGCCTTTAAAGGAAGGACTATGCGGACGCAGGACGGTCTTGTTTCATACCCTGAGAAAGTTTTCCGAGAATACCTACGCGAATGCACTTTAACGTATATGTCACTCCTAACGGTGAAGTGTCCATTGTCTATAGATAAACAAAGTTCTTTTCTTTATAGACAATAAACTCTTTTTTTTTTAGCTTTTCTTATCCAGTGTGATTCCTTTAATTATTCATTTCCATAGTTCCCCTCGGGTAGTACTTGAATTTGTCGTTCATGTCCTAGGACAGATCATGCAATAGACGAGGGTAATAGACGGCCTCTCACGCTGCATGTAACCGTACCAAACGTACTTCAATCCAAGCCCCCCAAAAACCCAACTGGTTGCAACCAAAAGCCGCCCAATAAAAGGTCCAAGCCAACGCCCCTTATATTGGAAAAAGAGAAAGCGAGGCTCCGGTGTTTTGGATAAATCACCTTCCCACACACAAATTAAGGATGTCATGGCTAACATACCGTAAATTATACTTAAGAATTCATTTGCTATTCAAATGCTTGCTTCCTTGCTTCTTCTTGTTGCTTTTTAATGTTTTTCTCTTGTTTGTGTTTTTTTTTTGGGGGGGGGGGGAGGGAGACAAACATTAACAATCATGATGAAGGTAAAAATAAAAGGGGGGAGGAGGGTCCCCATTTGAGCTGGACTCGAGATGAAAACATATACGATGTATATGGAGGGAATAGAATGACAAATTAGCATATGAATAAATCATGGAGTCTGGATGGATAAGGTGCCGGAATGTGTGTTTTTTCCCCCTTTTTCCAAGTTTTTTAGTTTTGTGAAGTCTCTGAAAGTAACTTCACGCTAAGACATGAGTAAACATCTTCAATCTAACAAAGACATCTATGCAGGCCTTGCTTTGTACGACCATTGGGTTGATTCTTATAAGACAGTTTTGGTGAAACCTGATACAAATTTGCTTTTGTGTGTCACTCATTCAAAACCATCTTCTGCTAGAAAATTTCCTGCACCTATTAGGCTCAAACCCACATCGTTATAGAATATCGTATGGCTAGAATATCAAGTGTTTTCCCTCCAAATTTGGCTACTATAACAGAGTGGATAATGTTTGTCTTCGGGGCAATTCGGCTGACATTTCTTTGTTTCCTTTATCATACTTCAAATCATTTATCCACAAAAGGAAAATAATATTTTCTGCAACAAGAGTTGCATGTTAATGGATAAATCAACAAGACGATATTATAAAATAGCCTCAGTGAAGCTTTTGATGAGCATTTCCTCAGATGACAATCATGACATCACCGACTGTGATGGACACTTCCTGTAGTGATGAAAGGTCAACAGAGGTCACATTCATTCAATCATATCTCCAATTAGGGACAAAGATATTGAGATATTAGGGCAGTCAAATTTAACCGTGCAGAATATTTTGCTCATCAATACAACCTTTTCTACAGTGTCTGCCTCTGGAATATCCCAATATTTATAAATGAAATCCATCATTGTATCTCATTACTAAACCTTTGATTTTTTTTGGGCCTAATTTCAACTATTATACTGTGTTGTCGGTGGAATGAAATGTAGAGGGTGGAATTTCCGGGACACATCTATTTTGAAGAACTTACTCCCTTTCACCCTTATTGCTTTTATCCTGATCTCACATCTTTGTCGGCAATGCAACCTTTATTTGTGCACTGCAGGTCTTTATACTGATTCCCCACAACGTTAACTACATAATTAGGTAAATTTGGCAGTGCTGCATAGGTTAACGATGAATCCATTATCACAGGAAGATATAAAATGCTAGAAATACTGAAGATTAATTTCTTTGATTATGCTTCTCACCCTCCCCTCCCTCCCCACCCTCAATCAATTTGTGGAACAGTAATTGCATGCCCAGTCAGTTTCAACAATGATCATTTTGAGGTTAAGACACTGTCATTTGCACAGACAATTTTATGAGTCAAGTTTAAATGTTAAGATTGAAAAGCTTTTAGGGAGCTAACTTGCTGCAACTTTGGAAATCAGTCTAAGTAACATGTGTACTTAAGATGACATCTAAGGGTCATAAAGAGGTAGAAATGCATTTGTACTATTAATACAAGAGGTTATGACTTATCTTAAAACGCCAGACAAATTTACCATTCTCACTTAAGAGGAACAGCAAATTCATACAAATACACAGCTCGGCAAAACCATGAAAAATACCATAAAAGGATGAGATATTAGCTTGGCAGAACACTGTACAGCCGTTCCTCTTGAACCATGTGGGTAAATCCATAAAAAAGTACAATTAATCAACTCTCTAAATGATTAAAATCCCCAAAACCACTTATCTGTTTTGGGAATTTGTTAACCACACACTTATCTCAAAAACATACGCATTAACCTCTAATACTACGCTTAAAATTGGTGAAGTCTTTAAATGGGGGGGGGGAAGGGGGGGGGTGGGGGGTGGTTACCATCCATCCAGGCCCTGACTCCTCCATTCTCTTTTCACCATTCGTATGGAAAATTGCGCAAAATTGATAATGCACATGTATATGAGGTAAGTAAGTGTGTGTTATAAATGCTGAAATTCTCTACTATTCATAAATTGTATTCCAATTAGTGAACTGTTTCTCCCAGAAATCTCCTCTTTACTGTTGACAAGTGTAACGTTGTCCCAAATGATAATTTCCTTTTCAATAAATGCCCAAAGTCATAAAAAAAATTTTTTTTACAGTACTTCAGAACTTGAGTTAAGTGAAGTAACATCAAATAATAAACAGAGATGAACCTTGAACATAATAAATACTCTCTTCCCTGTTTTTCAAATAACGTCGGAATGAATCAACTCAAAAACTTTTCTGATCACTCGTGCAATAAATTCAGGGTATTCTTCAGGCTTTTTAAGCATCATTTCAATATGTGATATGTTTCTCAGTTAGTTCTCATATGTGATATGTTTAATATACTGAATTACAGAACATTCATTAATTGCAATTACTTTCCCTATAGTGGTGTATTAAAGCAAGCAACAATTTTACACTAAGAAAATTCTGCCAATTTTAATACCAAGTTTTAGATTCCTTGTTAACAATTAATTTATATCCTTATCTTCATTGACCTATTTATAAATTATATCTGGATTTCATAACAGCTAACATTATACTTGAACTATGGCTTGAAGTCACTGATACTGCATGGGCCACAGAAGGCAAATATTTCCATATGGAACTTCATGCAACCAAGAAAAATGTGTAAAAAAAAAATTAAGATTTTTGGTGATATTAGATCATTTTCCCCTGTGGAAGTTGATACAACCACAAACAATGTCTACCATACATTTAATGTATAGATCTAAATGAAGAGGACATTTACTAATTCCAAACCTCAACTTTATTTTGCTCCCTATTCATTCCACTTGTTAAAAATAAAAAAAATAAAAAAAATTGAATTTACAGTACTAATACAAACACATGCCAAAACTTGATTACTCAAGTAAAACTTAAACGTAACCATGGCCCCTGGATACTACAGGCTGCAGAAAAGTAAAATGTCACTTCTGAGTATATATACTGTCAGAAACTGATGCTCTCAATTTGTAGCTTGTGGCTAAAAACAAGTGACATTTAAAAATTATTTCTGCAAATTTAAGGAGGTTAAACCTTCCCTACAGAAACACTATAGAAAAGGGCAACAAATTCTAGGTGCATGGTATCAAATTTTGACCTCCATTTAAGAGGTACCTGCCCAGTATTTTAGAATAATTTGATCAAGTTGGTTCTGAATTATCTCACCATTCAGAAGAGTGAGGATGGAACTCTTCCTTGAGATCAATATTAAACTTGTCAAAATCTTGTTGATAAAATGCCACAGTTCACACACAAGTATTCTATTTTACAGGGCAAAGATTAACATGCAATGTTTGTGGTGGTGTCGGGTAACATTGAAATAGAGGCTACTGAAGTGATGTATTGCAGAAGTCAAAGTTATGAATTGTTTACTTAAGCAAACAGTGAAATAATATGCTTGTCTTTTGTTGCTGCACAATTTTCGACCTAGCTTCAAGTCTTTATTTTTACAAGTGTGAAGTTGGAAGATTTACCAAAAAAAAAAAGTTTTTTAAAAGCAGAGTCAATCATGGTTACAACAACACTAATACAGACAATTTATTATTTGTGCATCAAAATCTCCCTTAATTGATGGACTTCTTTATAAATGAAGTTTCAGGTGTAAACAAAGGCATAAACAGCCATATCATTAATTCAACAAAATTTAGCATTAATCTCTTGAATAGGTTGCAGGGGATGTTTCAAATAACAATAATTGTTTGAGATGTGTACAAATATGAGTTTCAACATCTTGTAGGTGAAATAAACATAAATGATCAAACTGAATTCATTAAAAGAAAAATTGTTTGATTTTGAACTGGCCTCTTAACGTTCAAATGGATTTCTGAGGCACATTTTCTTCAGGGAGAAATGTCTCTGATAAGATAGAGAGCGTTGTGGTCAAGTGGTTAAGGCAGTGGACTTGTGATCTAAGGCTTGCAGGTTCGAGTCTTGGCCAGACCATTACGTTGTGTCCTTGGGCAAGGCACTTAATCCCATTGCCTCTCTGCACCCAGGTGTATAAATGGGGACCTGTGAGTTAAACTGTTAACTAGGCACTGTTAAGCTACTGCCATGTTAAGTTTGACAGGTTATCATTGACCATGGTAATATTGTTAAGAGCCCTTGATCATCGTTATCGGGGGATATATCTGCGCTTTATAAATCTTCAATATTATTATTATTTTTTCAATTCATACTTTGAATCACCGCCAAAGAATTGTTTCAAGTTTTGCATTTGAGTTTGTTCTAAATCTCTTGATACTTTCTTTAGACAGAACAGAATTAATCTCAGCGTTCCAAAACCTATTAAATCTTGTTGAAAAGAAAGACTATTCTTCTATATATAGGAATGCTAAAAGCCACTCAACAATTTGCCCCAAATAACCATCTTTTCTATTAATTTCTGCCCTAATAGAAATGAAACCTCACAAGGACACTTGCCATTAGGAAAGGGAAATGAACTTTTCACGTACTTTAAGCTTCATACGTCAAAGTGGCAAGTGGCTTGGGACTTAGAAACATCTAGCCAGGGTTGAGCATACATTTGTCAAACCGTATTATAAAAGTACGCTGACTTTTTATAATTATGTATGTGCAGGTATGGTATTCATGTCCATGCACACACCACCACACATGCTCCCCCTAGAGATAAGTTTTTCTTTTCACTTAAATTTTAACTGTATCTACTTTAAAATAGACCAAACCTTTAGTACCATTGGCATCCCATGGGTTCGAGAAGGGGCATACTGATTAGCAACCATATTTCCGTCTTGGAGCTTTGACGATAGAAGCTATACTCCCCCTGAGATGGAGTTGTATGTCAAGATATTTCGATTCTTTCACATTCCTAGGTGCCAAAACTGAATGCAATATGCCTATAGTTATAGACAGGTAAAATCCCAAGGTGTAGAGGAGTGTCATTGATACACTGATCAGCTATGTTGTCTTGTAATTTAATATTTTAATTTTTTTTATACTTTTAGGACTAGCTTGTAATTAAAGAGCAACATACACCTTTTGAGAATTTCCATCTATACCTCCAGGTGCAAATTAATGGAGGAGGTGATAGCTTGAATAAATGAAAATGGACGGAATAGATCTCTGAACCAAGCAAGCAGACAGCACCTGAATCAACTGGGAGATACCTAGCAGATCAAGACTTAACATGCCAACAGTGGAAAAATCTGACAGGAAGCTGAAGAGAACAAAAGTTCTTGTACACTATCATTATTACCTTTTCGACTTGCAGATGAAATAACTGTTCCCTTTCTGGAGGGGGAGAGACAAAAATGAGGAGGGGGAGGGGAAAAATTCTCTTTCATCATTGGATGGATATGCAGCTTATGGCACTGGTACTAATTTAGTTCTGTCAATCCTACCAGTTTCTGCACAGAACGCTTTAATAGAATAGCTAGAATAGCTCCTGGCATATGGTATCATGGTTTTTTATGACTGAAATATTTATATAGTGTGTAACACTGGATATGTCCTTAGTGTGCTCAGATATCTTATATGACAGTAGTGGCTATACACAGTACAAAGCAAATTACAACTTGATTAAAGATAAAGATTATATGTATCTAATATAGCTATATAGCTGGTCTGGACTTTTGCTTGGTCTACTTAGTTCTAGCTACTTTAGATGCCACTTTATCCTATCAATATGACTTAATGTAGAAGTATAACACTAGGTTTTTGTGCATCATGTATATGTACTGTAAGTGTAAATCATCCACCACAATTGCCTGTTGTTCAGATCTCATGGTATCTTATCTAATGAAATTTTGCTGCTATCTTATGTATAATACAATGTAAATCCATATCTAATTAGGAATTGTAGCTGGCTTAAATATTTCCCCTATCCTATCTATACATGTCTATGGGGCAATATAACACTAGGTCTATGTCAACATAGTTTTTGCAGTTATGTTAGAGTATTACTCTAAATCCACTCTATGTCTTTGAAATGCAGCCAAGTGTCTCAGAAATATAGGTATTGGAATTTCAGTGATTTCATACGGTGTAAAAGAGGTGGTTTAACATTTCTGTTGCTTGGCACATACTGTAATGAGTACATAATGTCACACTGATAAGTTGATCATTACATTACAAACATTAATAATTAATAAGGTTTCTTTGGGGTAGGTTGTTGAAGAAGTTTACAGTGCAACAAATTTTTGATAAAATGGAATTTCTCTATGAATTAATATCTTGATTAAAACCTTACTAAAATTGATAATTGACACATGATCCACATGTATCAATAAATTTACAATCCCTACTCTAAGATACTAGATACAAATAACGCTGGTATGGCCCCTCTCTGCTCTTTCATAAAACACCAATCATCTTACAATCAATTGATCCCGACACAGCTACACATCTTCTCTGGTCATACTCTTCTTCTCTTACTTTCGATTGCAGTTTGGGAATTGCGGAGGCCACGGTTTCTCAGAAACTAACGCTATTGATATTTTCTGGATTTAACAGAGATGGGAAGAGGATAAATATGGCCTCACACATAAGCAGGGGGAAGGGTTACCTGCTCAGTTCATTTTTAAGTTCCAAAGATTATCAGTTAGCAATAGAAAAACACACCAAAGTAGACGAAAAGTAGACGAAAGACCAAATTTTACCGAGTACTTTGTAAATTAGAGAAATGTCCTCAATTTTTCTTGCTAATGTCATCACATCATTTTATGGAAATTTTAAATCTATCAAACCAATTTTAAACAAACATATTATAAGTTTAGAGCTACAGTTGAAAATAAGAGAATACTGTTTAGTTCGCTTCTTCACATACTTTTCTTAATTTTTTTTAATTTATATATTTCATTTTTCTTTACTTATCCTAGAATTATCCAACAATTTTTAAGAATGGCTCTATGTGACACTGAAAATGAAAAAGACCCTTTAGACATTAAGTGATTAAAAGTTTAAGGAATGCAATATATCACAGAACAATCATATTAGTGAATATAATTGATGTACTGTATGCTATTGTATATATTAATGAAGGGAATGTTTTTGGTTTTTAAAAAATATATCTCAAATACTCGCTACATAAAGCAGACCCTTTTTCTATCAATAACTTCACCGACTTGAATGGTGCAGATTCTGATAAGAATTATTGTGAAAGAAATCAAATAGAGAACCCTGTGAACGGGTTAAATACACAAATTTATGGAAGGGAATGCCAATGGTCTGTTCTAATGAATTACTGATTAGTTTAAGGTATCAGATGACAGTGATATCAAGCAGAGTATATTGTTTTAATGTCAGATTCTGATGGTTGGTAATTAAATTTAGTCACATTTCTGATAAACACTGGAAGAGGTTAAATCCCTGAAGAAATGGCTGAGAAAGTAACAGAAAGTACAGTAGTATATAAAATAATACTGCAAACAGATTTCGATAAATAATCCTTTTGCTATTAATGTTCATTAAAAGATACGATATGTGTGAAAGCTAGAGTACTTTGCCATAGTTTGAGAATTATTATATGTATTAACAATTATTTCATTTGTAAAAAAAAAAAAAAATGTGCCAACCTCTACTGTGATCACATGTGAACACCAGAGCAATTTTTTTCTGAACACACACACGGAAAACCTGTGTGTTTGGAACCATTTTCACAGGTAAATTCACATGTTTGATCGTGTGTTCCTAAAACATGTGAAAATGTGTGAAAAGTGAAAACCTATTGATTTGACAAGTGTGGCAAACTGTGAAAATGTGTGACAAATATCAGACAATCCAAGCATAAGTAATACAATTTGGAAACTTCTGTGCCCACAAGTTGTCACAGATTGCTGACTCAACCCGTAGTCTAGAGCATCTCTGGAAAATACATAGCAAAGGGTGAAAACTAGCAAACGTGTGTCAAAAATCACACATTTTCACAAAAATATCCATAGGGTTTTTGGGATAATCACAGATTTTCACACATGAATTTGGTGAACCTATGACTCATGTTCGTTTGTAAAGGACATCATAAAATTGTAAACGACGAATCAAACACATTTCTATCGGTTAATGAAACAAATCATTCATTACGAAAGGCTTAAAGAATTGAGGAGCTGGATACACGATCTTGCCTTTGAGTATTATTAAGTCCATTCCACCAGCTGCTAAAACTTTGTTTTTATACCAATTCACCAATAGAGATACCCAAAAGTGTGAATATTCAATGAAATAGTGCGTGTTTGTATTATAATTCACCAATAGATACATCCCAAAGCATGAATATTCAATGAAATATTGCATAATTGTATTATAATTCACCAATAGATACACCCACCCAAAAGCATGAATATTCAATGAAATATTGTGTAATTCAATCATAGCCAAAGCACCATTTTCAAAGCACCTAGAAACCAGAAGTTAATTGTTCAAGCCTCTACCAACCACATGATGAGAGTGACCCACAAACTATCAGCTTTAAATAGACATAATCTAATAAAATCATGTAATAATATATAAAAAAGAATAATTTTTTGGAAATAAATTCTTTGAAGATTGGGCAAAATTAATTAGAAGAGCACTTAAAATTTAGCTTCCTGTGTGTACTTATACTTTTGGTCACCATGGTGTAAGTGATAATTGTGAATGACAACATTAATATTAACATCGTGGTTGACGAAAAGAGGTCGGTAGTAAATATAGAGTTGAAATAACGTCAAGTGTGTACAAAGTAAAATTGATTAATGTGTCGATGGCATGTTGAAATTGAAAATATTTTCTACAAAACTTAATGTCAGTTTTAGTTTTCCTAATTATTCTATAAATAGTTGCCCTACTTTTTATTGTTATGGGTAATGTCACAAACTAAAAAGTAAAAGTTTCATCTACACGCAGTTTACTAAAATCCACCGGTAGAATGTTTTTTCTGGATCGTTCGTTCTTTGATAAATAAAATGATTTTTATTAGATATCGTCCAACCGGCGTCCCAGAGACAAGTAGACGTACTGAAATTGTTATTACATTCATTAATTGTACTTTTGGTAAAATTAAACACACATACTCTAACACATACATATGTTCACATACACATGCTCACACACGCACATGTTCTAAAGAACACATAACAAATACCAATTCTTCTTGCTGTCACATGGAAGGAAGTATTTAGCTATTTACAAGGTCATTCCCATTTTAGACTGTCTGGAATTACAACAAAAACAACAACTAAAAAGCATCAAAAAGTCTGGTTTTAAAGGCAGCCTTTTCTTAGTTTGGGTGGCAAATTTTACCAAGTAACACTCAAAATAAGGTAATAACTTGATAAACTAAGATTGTGCATGCCTCCTACATTTTTCATTACCCGACTTAAGATCGCTTAATATCTAACGGTGAATGACTTCAGCTGATTAATTAGAATTTCATCAGACAGACACGTTTCAAAATTATAAGTAATGAAATCTTAAAGGGCATATTTGCAAGAATCTCATGATCTTGGCATTATCTTTGGCATTTACTTCATTACATAAAGTGATCTTTGATTAAAAAAGATAACGAAGGACATATTTGATGGATATATTTTAACTGTCAAATGGCGCTGAAATGTATCAGCATCAAATCAAAAAGCTTTCAAAGTTAGCAGATCTGACGGAATGAACAAACCTTGACTTTTGCACATAGATATAAAAGTACTAAGGTAAGTCAAATACAGCCCAGATATTCAAACTGCTTTGCTTGGTGACCCACAATTGTAACCTAGATAATTTTGGCCACCCCCTATTGGGAGAAGGTATCCTCCCCCATATCCCCTTGTATTTGAAAAAAATTCATATCATTACAGGTGCTTAATTGCAAAATGGTGTTATATTTGGCAACTTTTATACTAACTTATGGTAAAAGATTTTTCACTTTCTTCTTCAAATCTCTGCGTTGTTTTTTTTTCCCACACAAATTTTTGGTGACCCTCAAAACCATCCAAATCATTTTGGAGACAGGCTTAAAAAGGTTGCGAACCTAAGTTTGAATACCTTGGATATACAACAATTGTAAAGCTAATATTTTAACAACTATGGTGTTAGTAACTTCATTTTATTATACGGCTCAATATTTTAATTTCGCCTACAGTGTTAGTATAAACTGCTATTACTTGACACCGTATCAACAATGTATTACTGTTTAGTCACACATATGTTACACCTGCTTTATGTGGATATATATATGTATGGAGATGATGTAATTATATATGTTCGACCACAGATGGATTTTTACAATCAGGTAGCGTGGGAGGGGTGAGGAGGGGTGGGTGTTGATGGGAATACCGTATTATTGTGTAGTCACACATATGCTAAAGCTGCTTTATGTGGATATATATGTATGGAGATGATGTAATTATATATGTTCGACCACAGATGGATTTTCACAATCGGGAGCAGGGGAGGGATGGGGGGGGGGCTGGGTGTTGATGGGAATAACTTATTATTGTGTAGTCACACATATGCTAAAGCTGCTTTATGTGGAATATATATGTATGGAGATGATGTAATTATATATGTTCGACAACAGATGGATTTTCACAATCGGGAGCGGGGGAGTTCGGGGGGGGGAGGTTAATGGCCATATTTCCTCAATACCCCACAAGACCAATGAAACAGTGCACCAAGATATCCAAATAACACATAGACACTACTCAGTTACATAGTAGTAGGTTACAATACCTACATGAAAGATTTCAGTTTTAAGACTTTTTACTAATATTCATAGCAATAGAATTTACCTAAACATTTGTGAAAAATGAATAATTACATGTTTTGAATTATTAATTATGAATTGTCAGGAGGGGGAAGGGGAGCCAGGAAGGTAGAAATTAAGGGAGGGGGAAAGAGACAGGAGGGAGTGGGAAGACACCTCTATAACCCTCCTTCCTATGTGTCTGCTATAATTAGTGCATATATGCATGATGTTTAATGTATATGCATGATGTTTAATGTTTATGCATGATGTTTAATGTATATGCATGATGTTTAGTGTAATGATTAGTGCTGGATCCAGATATACTATCACCTACAGCATGTATGATGAAACTTACCAAAGAAACTCCTACAAACGGCTTCAAGGGATTTTTAACATCTTGGTGAAAGTCGATAAGACTTCGCACTCCAACCTGGGCTCTTTGATGGGTTTGAAACTGGCAGAATGTAAATGTAATGTAGTGTATAGGTGATGTCTTCATTTCATTGAGAAAAAATGCCAAACTTAGGGAGAAATCTCTTTATAATTTTCAGTAGTTCAACAAACTATTAAATTCTCAGCACTAAAGAAAGTACATTGCCATCGGATAATGATATGGCCAAAAAAACCCCCCCAAAAAACAGACTAATAATAATAATGATACAAAAATCAACCAAAGCAATAAGTCATGAACTTGGCTATTGATTTAAGCACACAAAGTTGCCTTTGAAAACATTAATTTTAAATATTTAAATGATCTCAAAGATTTCCATCAATTACAATCATCCAGCAGCTGATTATGCCATTGTTCCTCCTCATCAGGTCATAAGTGACACCAATGTTAGCCATGCATGTACCACAGAGCTGGTACATATACTGTACAGTATTCATACAATGGTTTATACACGTTTTAATATATTCAAGAGGAGGCTTTGTTCCCAGCTAGTTTAAAGTCAACGGCTGGATTTCAATAACATCGAGAAATTGTGACATTGAAAATGATATTTTAAAAGTATCCTCAAATTATCAGTAATCCCTTATATCCAAACACTGCCAGCATAACAGAGTCTCTTCATTGTGCGTTTCAACCTAATCATATCTTATACATGCAATATACATCTTGCACCACTTTGGTCTATCACTTGTACTTATGGAACCTTAAAAAATCCCTTATCTTTGCAAAGGCAAACTTTGTGTACTTTCATGAATAACCATCATGACTAATAACCTGGTTCAATTGATATAAAAAAACAAGCTTTATAATATTCTTCAAACAGCGTCGCATCGAATAGCAAACGATAGCAATCTCGAATACTTATAAAAAGCAGATCGGGTCATTCTACATTGCATAATATACCGACCTTTGACCTCATACAGGCACATTTTCTCTGTTGCCTCTCATTTAGCAGCCTGCATAATTCCTCGACGTCAAAGATATCCAAAGAGCTATCATCTGAAGACGTAACCTCCATATTGACTCCCTCTTTTCTATATTTTCCGAGAATTCACAAACTGATGGTCTCTGACAAACAATTTTTCTTCCGTACCGATTCCACTTTTTAACGCCAAAAAATAATTCATGCAGAGCAAAAGTATGACAAACATGTTGGTACATCTCCGAGCGAATTAAATTACAGAACACAAAAATTCTAAAAAAATTAATTTTTCGAGGATGAAGTGATCTGAGAAAAGTCGGAATAAGTAAAGAAGATTTACAAAAAAAGACGGTCTACATAAAACCTTCCCCAAAGTCATCAATCACCGATTCTTTATCAGAACTCCTCGGAGAAATCTCCTCTTTTGTACGATAGTTTCCATAAATCCTGACAAGGCTACGCAACTCTTTCTTCGGTGCCTTTCTAATTCAATTGACTGACAAGACAGAGATTTGGAATAAGCTGTTTCTCCCTCTCAAAACAGTCTTCCATCACAAAAACGCTGCAATTTTCAAGCAAAAGCTTTCTCAATTCCGACTCGTAAATAAGGGTTGCTTTATTACTTATGTGTGGACGTAGCCAAATTTCAATCTAGAAATATTTTTGCCATTACTTTGGGATTACGTTTCGCTCGATCCGTCAGCTTATATTTCCAAAATATTATCCGAGATGAGTAACACCGATATCATGAGTAGAGAAGTAAACAACGTTCCATACCGAACGAGAAAGTGTTGACATTTGTCAATGTTTTCATGAAATCTTGATGAAATAATTCACAAGGAAGTAAAAAAAAATCTTACATCAAGTAAGATTAGCTCTCAAATGAGTGATATTAGAAGTTTTCAGTACCACATGACTTTTTTTGGCATTGTAAACTAATTGCTTTTTGGCCACCACTCGAAAGAGAACATCTTAAATCATAGCTCAAAGACAAAATAATGACGGTTGCATGAACCCCTTGGAACGTTGGGAAAGATGATTGCATTTAATCAGCAACAAATGATTATTCTCTCTGTAAATTCATTTCGTAGGTAATTATCATGACAATGATGATGGCATATGGAAGCAGATCAACTTAAAAAAGTCACAAGGGGGATGGAAAAAAAATCTCAAGTTTCAGAGTTGAAGAAATATCCCACTGACTTGTTTCACCAATATAAACCGAAACAAAACTTTCCACTCCGGTTGCAAATCCCTGACTCGGATTACCTGCTGAAAATCCAACTGCAGACGATGGGTTAAGACCTATCTATCAATTGTCTGGATGAACACACTCAAAAATCAATCCTACAAGCTGGAAAAAAAAATAACAATCCTTGCACTCATATAACTTCCAAATCGTACAACGGAAACAGAGAGAACCCCAAAACAAAAACACAAAAAGCTCAGAACTGACAAATTCCGCAAATCATATCCCTCCTTATGACACGATTGAGATGAGAAAGAAAAAAGAATCTAGTGCCACCCTGCATCAAATCTAATTTTCAGGAACAATGTTAAAACGTCAATTACCAGTTAACCCAGTTCAATGTACACACCGCCCAAGGGGGTGGGGGTTAAAATATGCTTTATGTCCACCGCGAAGATGGAAGACGAAATCAGACACTTGGCTCCACCGTGAGAGAGGTAGAGAACTGAAACAGCTGCTCAGGAAGGAAGAAGGTTGTTATTCTGATCTCTGATTCTCCGTGAAAACATCTCTCTGCTCGGCGACGGAGATGAAAAAAAAACTACAACACACGAGAGCAATTACTACACCGGCCCATTCTATCCCGTGGTAAAATATAACAGACCCAGTGGGTTTCGTTGTAAACTCTCAAACCACTTTGACACATATATCCCGGACACGCAATGTGAAGAATATGCAAATTGCTAATATGGCTGATGGCTAGGTGGTTGGGGGGTTTTTGGTTTTCTTCTTCTTCTTCTACTTCTTTCTTTCTCTCTCTCTCTGCCTCTCTGCTTCATCTATTACAACCAGCCAGCTTCATCGAGTTTCAATGAGGACGGATACGATCAGCAATGAATCATATGAACACAAGTTTGCTCGGCTCGGAGAGGAGAGGAGAAGAAACTCACGGCTCTCAAGATGAAGAAGAAGGAGAAGACGGCAGAGTTGACTCTTCTCATTTAAAAGGTTGACAATCTCTAAAAGCTTTTGAATTGCAGTAAATGTATAAATACAGAGGTTGCTGTTGTTGCAGACACGGACGACGTGTCGATGTGTGATGAGAATAACAAAAGACTTGATGCTGTGCTTCTAATTCTGGACTCATTTAAACAGTTACTTGTATGATGTCCAAAATATACTCTGCTTCACACTTTACAGACTGTAAGGTAGCATATGAGAAAAGGAGGAAGATGGGGGGGGGAGGGGATTAAGGAGGGGCAAGAGAGGACTGTTGAAAGCAAATAGCTAGAGTATGGAAGGAAAAGGGTAAGAGAGGGGATAAGGGAGGGCTGCTGAAGCAAGTAGCTAGAGTAGGGAGGGAGACAGAGAGGGGGCAAGGGAGGACCATTCAAGCAAATAGCTAGAGTAAGGAGGGGGTAAGAGAGGGGACAAGGGAGGACTACTGAAGCAAGTAGCTAGAGTAGGAAGGGAGATAGAGAGGGGATAAGGGAGGACGGCTGAAGCAAGTAGCTAGAGCAGAGAGGGGACAGAGAGGGGGCCAGGGAGGACCATTCAAGCAAGAAGCTAGAGCAGGGAGGGGTAAAAGAGAGGGCAAGGGAAGACTGTTCAAGCAAGCAGCTAGAGTATTGATATACATTTATATACTGTACTATATATATATATATATATATGTTGTGACAGTTAAATATACTTTAAAACTTTGCTGAGGCTAATATGTTACTTCAAGGTGCTTCACCTACTGTACAGTGTATCTGTAATGATACTCTGTAGTGATACTCGATATTATGTTAACGTTACTTTTGTCACGTGTCAAAGGTACGTACGAGTCTATACATTCCTGTGCCATGCAGTACATATCAAATAATGCAGATTTCATGCATTTCTTTGATAGATATAACTTGTTTGGGGACAATATCTGGGTGACCGACCAAGCTGGGTACATTAGAAGGGTACGGGGTACAGCTTACTTGACCGTGATAGATACCATATGGACACATCGAGGAGTTACGTCCAGCTAAGCTGGGTACATTAGAAGGGTACGGGGTATATTAGAAGGGTACAGAATACATTATAAGGGTACGGGGTACAGCTTACTTGACCGTGATAGATACCATATGGACACATTGAAGAGTTACTTGACCAACCAAGCTGGGTACATTAGAAGGGTACGAGGTACAGCTGTCTTGAACGTGATAGATACCATATGGACACATTGAAGAGTTACGTCCAGCTCTGTCACTCTCTTCTCGCTTTTCATACAAAAATGTGAAAATATAACTTTGAATATATATCGAATGTTCTGTTGCTAATAATGCAATAGGCAATCGTAGCTGTCGCCCCAAGGGTGACTCCGCGACTTTAAATGAAGAGATTGTTACCGTACATGATCTTCACTCGAAAACGGACTTCCATCACGAGGGGGAAACTCGACGAGTCTCATTATTTCTGCAAGAGACATCTGACAGGTTTGAGAGTGATTGCCACTCGAGGATGAGGGGGTATTTTCTGCCTGATTAGAGGAGGATACCAAGATACTCTTTCCACTCAAACCTACGCACTCGTGATTCGACTAAACCGACCGTAGATTGAAACATGCCGCCAGATGGGGCTCGCTTTATCGCCCGCGTGATGACATCTTGGCACAAAAAAATGAGATGAATATAAAGAGACGGACAGATTGGTTGCCCCTGTGCATGTAATAAAGCTGGGGAACTAGTGAGGGTTGGCAT
>KN886901.1:99671-119097 GCA_000934455.1 Apostichopus parvimensis
TGTTGCATCGTGTGTTACTGCTAGCTGTCCCACTATCAAACTCACTCTTATCTGCATTTCCAATCCTTTTCATAAACTGTCTTCTACTAGAAAATTCAACATATCTCTTTAAAATACAATAAGAAGGTCATTACACGAAAGTTTTGTTCCTTTCTCTGATCTAGACGCTGCTTCTTGCGCTGTATTCTCTGTTGTTGAAGTCTAAAGACATTTATTACACAGACAAGCTTCCCAGGGTTAATCAAACTGTTTTTTTTATTTTGTTGACGAGGGGTTCATGAATTCTTTAGAGAGGGATGCTTAGGGCATCATCAAGTGTTGATGTGACATAGACTACCTGTGTACATATGGGAGAATGCACTGCATTTGATATCAATAGCCCCTTTATAACCTTTAGTATCTAATATACGTACAGAGCAAACATCACCATTGTTTTATCATATGACAAAAAAAAAGGAGAAAACAGAAGCCAGGCACTAACAGACAGTTAATCTTAAATATTACATCAGATGATAAGAAGAGAATTTACAATCACAGCGTAAGTTTAAATTCTAATTAAAAATCAAGAAAAAATTATAGAAAATAAGAACTGTCTCATGACAGCTCTGTAAAATTTTGTAATAAACAGAAATTGTTGCAGAAACTTGTGTTTCCAAATTAGGGAATTACGAATAATTCCCTACGGTTTTGTAAACTTTTTATGTCGATGGATTGTGGAATGAAGATGTTTTGAATTCAGCTAGTTCTTTTCATCTCTATGGCAGTAATTACGTGTGCAATTTTCATAATTACTTTTTTTTTTGTGGCGACGTGTAATTACTGCTCTTCAACATTATATGAAACTAGATATAATATTTTGTAACATACTCAGGGGCGTAGCCAGTATGTAGCACTGTAGGCCCGGGCCTACACTTTTTTTGGCCAAGTTATCGTTACATGTACCTTGCTAATTTTAAATACATTATGTAGTATTGAATTACGTACTATTTTAACTCCTTTTGTTTTTTGGGTTTAAAAGTGATATTGAATGAGGTGTCTCAAGTAAGCAAGAGGCCAGGGAACCAGAATGAACACTCGGGAAGGGCCGTTTCCGGCCATCTGGGGGGTTTGTAAAACCAAAAATTTTCTTGTATGCTCCGCGCCGACTGATGGTGGCGCTCCGCTCAGATGGTCGTGCCTACAACTTTGAAAACCCTGGCTATGCCCCCGATACTGTATGTTGAAGAGATATGTCTGCACTCATGGTATGTGAACGGTGTTTGTCAAAACATGATAAACAGCAAATTTGTAACTCTAAGAACTAGATGAAACAGGCAACGATATAAAATGGACATAGGTAGCAACATCCTTTTCTATGTACATCAACAATCTGTTTTGTCTTTCAATACAGAAAGACTAAATAAGTCAACAGACAGCCCCTTTAATGGATCACAGTAGCACATTAATCGTACAATAAACGGATTTCTGAATCGATACCTCAAACTTTATTACAATTTTAAATGACTGCCAAGGACAACACGTTGAATTGCTACGGAAGTAGAAGCATGCCATGACGTATAAGACGAAATTCTCCGATCTGAAACACTCCCTGCAGGAACCCTGACATAATCTGGCATTTAGAAAGCAAAAGTGCGGCAGAATTTTGAATATATCAAGTACTTTGTGCAAGGGGATCTCAACTGGAGATATCAGTTTTGAACAGTTCTAACCTTTGTGATGGGTGGGCATTAATTCCACTCTAAACCCGGAAAACCCTAAGTTAAAGAATGACCTTGGGAGGCCGAATTACCAAAGATCATACTGGAGTGTTGACCTGAATCATGGCGTCGATTTATTCACAGCCTCAAGTGAAGTTTAAACTTTAAAGGGTTTAAAGGATTTGGTTCAAATGCATTACTGGCATTAACCAAGCAAGATTAAGTTTTATGATTCAGAGTAAACAAGAAAATATATTACTACCAATTAAGTATTCCTTCTACACATAGTTGTTGTTGGCAAACATATTTTGCACAAATTTACAGTTTCCTCATATCACATTCTTTACATTGTGTATGGGTGGGGGTGTAGGTATACACATACAGTACTCGTGTCACACACTTATTCTTACAGACTTGTATTCAGCTTGAAGTCACACTCCTATTCTGGCAGACTTGTATTTAGCTGGAAGTATAGTGTATTTTGGAAATCTAGTATAGATACCAGTACGTGGTTTAAGTGCTCACACTTTACGGTTTACTAGTACCATGGAAGCTCTTCTACCTCCATGCTAGTACTCATATATTAACCATGTTATCTCGCTCATACAACCAGTCGGCTTTCTACATGTTTACAGTTTGTCTAGAACAGGGTTTCCCTATATTTAATCCCCCACGAACCACCTGTGGATGTTAGAGTTGTCCACGAACCCCCAACTTTTCAAGACACGATCTGAGTCATTATTATACTATAATACGCATAACAGTGCTTCGTAAGAGATCAAATTCATGGTGTTATATTGTAGAGTTTGTAGATAGGTACGACTTTTGTACATTACTAAATTACATGATATATCAGATTTTAGTGCAACTAAAATTACTCTAGTTTTGACTTTCAGAAACGTCTCACGAACCCCCTGGGATGGACTCACGCACCTTCTGGGGGTTCAAGCACCCAAGTTAGGGAACCCCTGGTCTAGAATGTTAAACCCATCTTCTCTGATACTATCTGATGATTTTGTAATTATGGTCATTCCTATACCTGCCCTAGAGGTGGTGTATTTTGGATTATTTTTAATTCACTTGAAATCCAGCCAGTTGATTGCCCTTCTCTTCACCACCTGCTTCATTTCACTGATATCTATCTATTTGTCCGCACAACATCTGTGTACATTGATTCTACCGAAAGATTTGAAACGGCATCTTTTGAATCTAAACACAGCATAAAAAATAATAAATACATTTAAACAAGGAATGGAGGTTGGGGTATAAGCTGTAACTAGTAGTCGAGGGTGATGACAACGTATCAGAAATTCTAGAAAACTAGGATGGAGGGGAAAACGTTAGGTCATAACGGAAACAAAGTAGTGCTGAACAAATGTGTTTAAGTGATGTTGTTATAGTTACAAAGTCTTTGCCGTTTTGGTGTATTTATATACGCCTCCCACATTTCTTAACCTTTTACTATTCGAGCACTTCAAACAAATTACTTCTAGTGAATAAACATTAGACTGCGTATTACATGTGTCGTCTATATTCATGTGTTGATCGACCCTGATGTCTGACTGTTAGTCACAATGTAGGTAAGTGTCATTACAACAGTTCTAGTCATGAATGGTTGCTATAGCAACAGTTCTACATAAGCACACGTCAACCCAACATTTAATAATTGCAAAGATTTAAATAAATTTGAAGGGCGTATACTAAAGAAGTATATATATATACATTGTCAATAATTGTAATTTTTGTAAAAAGGTAACCAAAATCATATGAATATTTGAACTGTAACAAAGTTACTAAATATTATTTGACCCAAATTGTATCCATTATATTATGAAAGGGATATCCCAATGGCAAAAGTTAATTCTTTAGCAAAATTGTTGGCTAGTTTCTGCATTTTTTGGGTCAAATCCACATTCTTATAGCAATTAGCATGAAGAAAATTCACATGTTTAAAATTTTATGAATGCACCTGGCCACATCAGAGCTAGTACTATTATGTAATCATGTCTTTTACCTTTTGTCTTTTATATTATTAAACAATGGAAAGTTAGGTTTATAGACAGAATTATCCTTTCAAAGCGATTAACAAATGTTTCATCACATCCCTAATTCCCACCTTACCTAAAAAATCCAAGGCCCTACTGATTGCAAGGCTGATACATACTACATAAATATAAGTCATAAGATTAACGGTCTCAGTAGGTAATATCCACAGATCTATTGGAAAGTAATTCTTAAAATTACTCGCATCCTTATGACTAAAGTGCACAAGGTTCCACGTGAGTGCATTCATATATCACTACTTATATGTAAAATACTATATATGAATTAAGTAGTATTATTTACTATATGTTTAACCTGGTCACTGCTAATGAAGTACAGAGACAAAGCCTATATAGAATTTAATTCAATTGCCTTGATATCTCTACTTCTAAACTATTTTAATCTATATAATGCCATCCGCCTCTAACGACCATGTGCTTAATTGTAACAAGGAATTTGCCAAATGTACCACACACTTGCTATCACAACATTTTCTCTATTGCAAAATCATTTCATAGCAAAAAATATATACATTTTGTCATATTTCTCATATTGTAAAACCAAAATACCTCTACCGAACACTGTGACTAATAAACCGTGTTATTTATCGTATCAATAAAAAGAACCGTTTGATTTCGTTGCCTGCATATCTATAGTCATATATCTCTATGAAACAACGTCACCATAATAATGCACAATTATTGTCACCTCGCAAGAAGAACATCTCAAATTACTCTTCCCATTTTGCTCTACCTGTGTTAGATTTTGTTCCTTTTAATAATGTACCTCTTTTCTGTTAACGAGACCTTGGACTAACGATATGTAATCTGCTCCAATGATAACCTTGACAGCTATTAGACATTCAATCATCGAAACTCTCCGAGAAAGAAAATCAGTTCTTACTCGGACACCTTCATCAATCTCCCACGAAATCCAACCAATTTCCACTTTTTTTTCCCTCCCTTCTTCTTCTTTGAGCTGATTGCATGCCATCATTCCTCCGCGGTTAACAAGCTTAGACCTCCCCTCATCTAAAGTAAGAGTTTTATTTATATTAAAGAGCGTGTGTGCTTAACCTTTACATCATCACAGTTTTAAGGGATAAATAAACTTAGATGGTATAAATTACACAGTATAAATATATATATATATATATATCCCAGATTGTCAAGTTGCTATCTTCTCTCTTAGTTTTAAAACACCTATGGAATAAAATATTCTCAGATTTGATAAGCTTAGCGATGTTTTTATGCTTTTTTGAAGACTGAAGGAAAAGAAAACAAGTTTACAGATCACAACGAAAGACTTGCAAGATATTTGCAGATACAAGCAAATCAAACACTGTGCTATGTTGTGGATGACTGACCCATTAAGACACTTGCTCAACTGGCAGGAGTTTATAATCCAGTCCCTTTAAATGACGGTATATTTTCAATCCAAAGCTATATAGTAAGTCGTAGACGGAAAATGCTCGCTTGGTACAGTTCAATGATGGTTAGTAGGGAACATTAAATCATATGAAAAGTTGTCTTCCTATAGTAACAGAAGATGACAGACGAGGAATCAATGTTGATCCCTCTTCTTCTATGATTTGTAGTTGGAATGGGATGGGAAGATTGTGGGGGGGGGGAGGGGCAATGAGTGATACTTAGAAAGAAAGGTAACTTAAACTTAACCAGTCATAAATGTCTCCATCATCCTTGCTCCCTTTGTACACAATCTCTATCATAAACACCAGTGTTTAAACACTACAACCAGTGTTGCATGATACACAATATATATCATGAACACTAGTGTTTTTTACACTACCAACTGTTTGTGCACCATCTGTATCATAAACACTAGTGTTTATACTCTACACCTAGTGCCACATGGTACACAATATATATCATGAACACTAGTGTTTTTGCACTACCACCTTTGTACAAATTCTCTATCATAAACACTAGTGTTTATACACTACAACTAGTGCCACATGGTACACAATATATATCATGAACCAGTGTTGTTTACACTACCACCTTTGTTTGTACGTACACCATCTTTATCATAAACACTAGTGTTTATACTCTACACCCAGTGTTGCATGATACACAATATATATCATGAACACTAGTGTTTTTGCACTACCACCTTTGTACACCATCTCTATCATAAACACTAGTGTTTCTACACTACCACCAGTGTTGCATGGTTCACCATCTTTATCACAACACTAGTGTTTCTACACTACCTGTAATGACTACCTTTGGTAGATTGGTTTTGTCACGTCTTATAACATATATCAGTCTTTCACGTAGATTTGCTCCTAAAATGTGCCAAACTCTATCCCCATCGAGAAACATTCATGAAAAATCCTTTTACGATTTTTCTACTTGAGTAAGCTGCAAATTGAAAGTTACATGAAACACCAATATGTTCCAGTTGAACTTAAATTTAATAAATAAATGGACCGTTTCATTTCCTGCTAAAGTTAATGTTTAAGGAAAAAACAAAATCTCCTAGTTTTAGTAATTCCTTGATTGCACTGCTGATAGAATCATGAATTTGGACGTCATCAATGTGACAATCGATACTCATGTTTAATTAAGGACTGGTGTCTCACGTTTTTCGCATAGTTCAGTTTATATGATCTTAACTGAAATTGTCTGTTGGGCCATCATCTGATTTCACTCCAAAATCTTTTCGTTTTTGTTAACTTAGCTGGATATATTGAGAACAAAACACCCGTCACATATTTGCTATTAATAAAGGGATTACATGTTTTACAAACATTTGATCCAACGTAATAAACAATTACCTTTGGGTTTCATGTTTTGACCAACACACATTCAATGACTGTATAAATCATGGAGAAATTACTTATGAAATCACTTATCCACTATAAAACAGCAATGTGTTTGCTACACTCAGTAAGACACATACAATAACATTTAAGCAAGACAGCAAACTGCTCATTATGACCCCTTGTTGCTATGCACTCCCACCCTCCTCCCCTTCCCCTCCGGTCCTCCTCCCCTCCCCCCACCACCACAGCCCTCTGCACCCGCAGAATGTTGAATAGAAGGCAAGATAATCAGCATCACACCATTGTTCTAGAAAGATTTACTCAATCTGAGATTATAACATCAGAAAGTGCCTTGAACTTCAGAGGTAATCTCATGCTTCCGCCATAATGTTAACACTGTAAAACCTTCACTGAGCCTCTTTGAGATACAAACAAAGCATTTTTGAGACGATTTGTTTGTATTCTACACAAATCTACAAAGTTCATATAACATCAATATCTTCTAGTCGCGTAAGGAATCTAAGTTTGTTACTATTTATTTTCTGGAAATTTTCTGATCGGATATAAACCATGATCTGTTATATTCAGAAGAGTAAAAAAAGTCAATGGCTTGATTGTCAACATTCTTTTACGGTTTGTGAAAATTGTTGATATCATAAAATCGGTTGAATAAAATACCGGGATATGTATATATGTTGGGTACATAGTACTTAAGTGCTAGCAATTGAACAGCTGATATAAAAGCGATTCTCTGATTTGAAATTTCAATGGGGAAGTAAAATGGGGGTGTAAAAAGGTTGTATGTTAACTGGACGAACTATCCATGGACGCTGCGTTAGTACAGTACACCCTCGACAACGCTCAAACCGCTTCACTAAGCCCGTCGTCTCAAATTGACGAGCACACGGACTGACAAATGACTGGTTCTAATGGCAAGCAGGCTTCCTCATTAATGCAACTAGAGTCCATGTTGCCAGATGAATTATGCCCTCCGGATAGATTCCGAAAGCATATTAGCAGATCGAAAAAACGAGAGAGAAAAAGGCCTGACAAGGAAGAGGGTGACAATATATGCGGTGAGAGGCGACTAATTCCATAATGGCTGACCAATCCTACGTGAAAATTTGATTACGTCCTTCCACCCCCCTCGGCAACTTCTCACAGTTGCGTTGTTCCATTTCTGACACGATCGATCGGCTCAAGGTTTAGGTCATTTCTCTTTCATCAGACAGGGATTTAAATCCTGTTAAAGGTAGTTTATGATTAGAAAGACCACAATGCTATCTAGAATTAGAAGTCCAATCATCTAGATAGGAAGATCTCTCAGTTTAGAGAAACAAGCAATTATCGTCTTTTGAAGACATGAGTTTAGGGCTTATATATTACTGACTGATTTCACTTAACCTACAATTGTTTAGTTCTTATATCCTGAACGGTTTGGATATCAGCTTCATTACAATTGGTATACACCTCATTATTATGAGCAGCATAGGAAATAAAGGGGTGGGGGAAGGGGGGAGGAGCTGGGGGAGTGGAGGAGGAGAAACAAGAGAGTGATATCTCTGGTCTCTTGCAAAGTCTCATTGGACCATGCATAGTGATGTATACAGCAATGTAGTGATGAACCACTACAAGTACATTGAAGATGTAACAAGCACAGTCCGGCACACAGTATTCAGGAGCATCCACATAAAATACCAGATACTTGAAACTGCTGTTGGATGAAACTACAACTTATCATATTAGATGGCTGTACTGTGATGACATGTACATTAAAGAGATATCGCTAAAGGATCGGCAAGTCTGTGTACACATTCTGTCTCTCCAACACAAGCCAAATCCACCCCCTCCCCTCCCCTTCCCCTTCCCACATAATCAGCTTTACACAATTATATCAACTAATTACACTTAGAGAGATTGCTTTGCCATTGCTTGTTACTTTAATTACTTAACTATGACCTCACATTCTTCAATTTTTATTGCTTTTATTTCCTTTCTTCATTTTTTTAAATACTCCTAAGCTTCCGTTTTATAAATTTGTTTGAAAATTATATTCTGGAAATAAACTAAACCTGAAACCACAGAGCCCTAGGTTGACTATTTTTTTCAGTATATATTCCCTACTTGCCACATCTTTGGATTCATACAGTAATGTAATTTTAGACTCCAACTGCACTATTCCGGGCTATCGCTGTAACGTATTAATGGCCATAGTCACCGTCGGTTTCCATTTCGTGTTCGACAACTCTGCAATGAGGCTAAATCTACAAAAAACTTTCTTCAGCAAACCAGCATAAAATCTGAGACTTAAAATGATCATCTCCATCACACAGACTCTAATCTTTCCTTTTGTTCTTCAACTTCATGCAAATCCATAAACCTAATGAAATTTGGTAACAAGAACCTCTTGTATCCTTGGAGTAAATTGGAGCTATCAATTTGCAGAGAACTCCCCAGACACCGATGTCCTAGATCCATCGGTAATGATAGTGTATCTACTGCAGCCTATAACTCTGATATTGATAGCTCCATTATAACCCAAAGATGAGCTCTTTAACAAGGATACAATTTCTGGAATCGAATCAGGATACGAAATGAACCAGAACATAAAAAGTCGTCCCAAATTTTGTTTTTGATGTCATCGAGTTTGACATATTCTCACTTTTTCTGATTATAGGTTTCGGTTCACATTTTAACCTTTGATATGTAGGTCACGTGGATGGACTGCCAAGCAATGACAATAATGCACTTGTATCCCCCCCCCCTCATCCAATCCAGCACACCTGGTTGAATGGTAAAGCCCAAGAAAGTGGAAGCCATCTTCACTTCTAACGCTTCTAAACAATGTGGTTTTACGTTCGTTTCTCAAGAGCAGCTTGAAATATTGCTTCCATGCCTATTTCAGAGAAAACTCCTCTCAGTATTAATTAACCTTATCTCACTGATGCAGATTACGAGGGAGTGCAGCCGCCTCTAAGAGTTTATCACGTCTTAGCAATTAAAATTGACGTTTTCGGCTAATCTAAGTTGGATAAATCATCAGGCCACGTTAGCTGTTTTGCATTTAATGACATATTCGCAACTGTCTAGTCTTTTTGCATCAATTGATGATCGGTAATTCTCACAAACTTTACAATATGTTTTAATCGATGTCTTCATCATTACAGTGTTTAATGGAGACACAAGACTACAAATATCAGCATGAGTCTACACCAGGGGTGGGCAACCTTTTTGAATGAATGGGCCAGAAATAAGGAGTGAAAAATTGACTGGGCCGCACTTAACCAACGACCTGCTTTTGATTTTAAGCCTTTGATTCCGAGGACTTTCAAGCAATAGGTTGTGTGTACTTAATCTGTATTCACAAGAGCATGTCAATACAGTACAGTTGATAATTAATGGGGATAATAGGCCTACCTGACAGCATCTTTAGTGCCGATAAATTCTAAGCAGCTAGCTCTTTTTTTGTGATGATGTAAAGTAGATTGATTTTTTTCTTTTTCTTGAGACATCTCACGGGCCGCAAAAAAATCACTGGCGGGCCGCATGTGGCCCACTGTCCATAGGTTACTCATCCCAGGTCTACACGATAGGGGTAACAGTTATTAGCAACTTGACCCAAACAGGTAACTAAATGTGTATGCCATTTGGGAGAATTATTAAATGTTCTTCACACACTAGTCTGAAGACTCGATCAAGTCTTAACTAATACAACACTGAGCCACACACACATATGCTTCCCTTGATGACTAGTAATTCTCACAAACTTTACAATATGTTTTAATCAATGTCTACATAATTACAGTGTTAAAGGAGACACAAGCCTATACAGCCTATACAGCATTGGTCTACATGATAGAGATAACAGTCATTAACACCTTAACCCAAACAGGTAAGAAAATTTTGTATGCATTTTGGGTTGAAGACTCGATCAAGTCTTAATATGACACACTGAGTCATGCATGTGCTTCAATTTTTTTATTCTTCATTATTCATGACAATGATTATTTTTGTTGTAATTGAGATTTTGGGTTTCTCAATTGCTGAATTTAATATACTGAACTTCTTTAACATGACCTAATGATGTCATTGGCTTCAGAATCAACTCTCTACATAACCTACAATTGATAATATGAAAAGAAAAACAAAGAGATAGTGAAAGGTTTGAGATCCTAGGAGTACTATGACATCACAGATTTACAAGATGGCAGCTCACAGCCACAATACTTCAAACTAGGCTACAGTATACATCCCAAACGGAATAAGATTTTCTTAGCTGTTTGGGAGAGTTGATTGTTCTTGACAAATATCTCTGGTCAAATAAGATAATGGTTGGATTTGTGTCCCCTTTTACGTTTTGTCTTGTATCATATACGTATGCATACAGCCATTAAGAAAGGGCACCCAATTTATTAATACAAGAATATTTCCAATACAGAATCTTTCCCTAAAATATTGCTCATAAAAGCGACAGTAGGACTCTAGGGGAATTTTAAGGAGATTCTGGTCTTGTGTAGCCTTGCTTCTTACCAAGAAAGTTTTCATTACTTCATGATGATTTCATCAAGGCTTTAGCAGAGAATATCAAAATGTCAGATTCTATCCTTGTCACTTTCATTTCATGGTTGATTCAGGCAAAGAAATAGCACAGCTATGACGGATGTGAAATCAAGAAATTATTTTTGTTTATTAGCAAACTGCTATACAACATGACTGTCTTGAAATATTCAACTCATCTACTGTATTATGGTCAATGTGTAATGTGTGCAGCCATATATGTATATCAGTGCTTGCAATGGGTGTCATTGATAACTTAGGGTGACCAAATGACAATGCACAGTAATAGCTAGATACAAAATATATATCATACCACAAGAGCATAGTTACTCTGGTGGTAGTCAATGGGTTGTCAATGGAAAATGTCAGAATTCAATATAAATAACATCTTGTAAGAACTCTAAAGATAGATAAAATTAAAACCATTTATTTACTTGAATATATTCCTTATATAAACAACATCTTGTATTAAGTGATCTATAGACAGATAAAATTAAAGTCATGTATTATTTATGTATACATTCTTAATATATTCCTACTGGTTCTCAGTGTAGTCTGGAGTCACATTTTGATATTATCTCTATTGCTTCCCTGTCTCTGTAAATGATATTATAATATATCTTGTCTCAATGACAGTGAAACAAAAGTCCAAATTCCCTTCTGTATACTACATACTGTACATACCACATACAGTAGTTAGAACTTGTGTGATATTTACATACAGAATTCATAAAAATTGTTAAGTTATAATGGCATGACTTAATGTATATATCTCATGGGATATATAATATTTCTCCTTGAGAATTAATACTCGCCTTCAAGTGCAGACATTAATATTTTAAAGTTTAATTATAACAAAAGCCATTGTGGGTTTTTACACAGTGAACGACAACATGATTACGTTACAGCCTGTGCCCCATATCGTTATGATAATATCTAGTGATATCAGTATTGGGCAAAGCTGGGATGAATTAACGGAGAAAATTCACACAGCGAGCTTGGGTAACTATGCAAGTCAGCTAGGCTAGCTAATACATGTTTCTGTTATAGTGTACTAGTTAGAACTAGTACATAAACTTCATGCACGGTTTCTGTTGAAATATTACCTATACCTTCGATCAACCAGTTTACCCCCACAAAAAAGAAAACAGACATCTTTGACCAAAATACGAACAATAAATTAACATATTCAGGAGGAGGCATTTCTGGTCACCTGTACCAACTCGCTGTCCCCTGATAAGTTCCAAAAGAGGGAACTACTTGCTTCACACAAGTGAAGCAATTTATTTCATAATTTGGTGATTAACATGTTTAGGTAGTTTTTATACAGTATGTTGTGAATTGCATACAATCTCCATTTGTTTGTGTGATTCATAACCAGGTGGGGTCCGGAAGGGGTGGAACTCAACTTTATTATCTCATGCATCATCCTCATTATCCTCCTTCCCCTCCCCTGGTCTTCCCCCTTCCCCCTGTCCCTCCCCATTGGCCTAATTCTCCCTCTGCAAGAGTATTTTTAATTTTCTTCCTAGCCTAATCATAGAAGATAGTGGATTTCTTTGTGAGTCTTTGTAATAAACAGATACAATTCAGTATGAATTGATGAAAGGAAATTTGAACAACCTTATATAAAAGATTTACTATATTTCTATTTTCAATATTTAACAACCTTGCTTGTTTAAATTCACTTTATGGAATATTATGAACCAAGGCACATGCAATGAATTACAGCCAATACACAAATAAAAGTTGCTTTGCACAAATCTGCTTAAAGGAATTAAGTTATAAAGGAGGGGCAAAAATTCTTTTATCAAAGTCAAGATTTCAAAAGCTTGCATCATTCCCCAGAAATTTTGCTCACTTTCATATTTAATTAATTCATACTTTTTTTCTTTTTTTTTGGAAATGGCTGAGGTTAGTCCAGAACACCATCTTCAAATGTAAATATTTGATACTTCCAAGAATTAATTTGAACACATAACAATTGTTACTGGTCCAATATTCTAATTGTTGATCACTTTGACTTTCTTCACCTTCAACCACCTCAACCAACCTTAGACAATAACATTAGATCATAACAGTAGATCTGTGTTCATATTTCATGTGTGGGTACACCTTTAGAATGGTCCCAAAGAAAATTAAAAAATTTAATTTGATACGACCATTTCTGGTCAAATGGCACTGCCTAAAGTAAGCACATCTACTGTACTGTGGACAGTGAATTTAGCAACATTTGTAGAATTACGCAAAAATAGAGATCTTTAAATATCAAAATTTTCCGATACCCCATCGACACCCTGCTACACTTGAGAGATTGTAGCGACTCTTTTTAATTGTAGTCTTTGGCTATATAGCTTGTAGCTAGAAAAGATATTACTTATGAAACAGAAGATGTAAATTGACTGTAGCCCAAAGGCATATCCAAATACAACAACTCAACCTGATGCAAAAAAACAAATAAATTAAATAATTCAAAAACCATAAAACTCACCACCTGGTCGTTTCCTACATTTATATTTCAAAACATAATTCCCATCGATCTTTAACGACTTTGAGGGCGCTGAGGGTGTCTGCAGGCGTGAGACACGGCTGGGTTTGCTATGACCTATATCGGCGATGCTGGTTTCCTCTGGTACCCCCATAGGGTATCAACTATGCACAAGATACAAACCAGGTTCACCCTAACACCAGCACCACTACCACCAACCTTCTGGGGTAGGCTGTTATATCACAGCTGAACCTAACAATTGTTTCCCACCACTATTAGCAAGTTCGTTGACACCTAGAAACGTTGAGAACTATGTCATTCCTGACGAGGTAGTCCTATGCTTTCATCTCAGTTTGTCTCTGAATCGGTGATGTTATCGCAGATGCTGCACCTCATTTTTAAGCTCTTATCGAATCGCAAAAAAATAAAAGTGCTGCGTAAACCTGAACACTTATCAGAAATGAACATATCTGATTTTAAAACTGATGAATTTTTTGTCAACCCTCTTTGGAACAAGGAAGGCATTAAAAAAATATAAAACAAAGATTCAAGATCTCAACATTTTCCTAGGGTAAAATAATTTCACAAACAGAAAAATCCCAAAGTTTATCAACATGGCACAGTTCGCAAAGAACCATTATTCTGAAACAGTATTAAAGATCTGCAAAGCTCTGTAACTGAAAATAGTGAAAAAGTAAATATATTAGCCTCGGCACAATGTGGCACGTTTACGTTACAAGAAACAGTGCTACTGTCGCATACACGAGATCCTTCTGGGTACAATATGCCACTTTCAACATCAATCCCATATAAAGTTGAATGGCTTTCTCCCTTTACAGTCCTGATATCAAAAAAATTTTATTGCGACTTTTCCGAAAAGTTACCAATGACATGTTTACTGGCGTCTCATGAATTTACTTCCCTCAAACGTCCTTTGGCCATGAAATGCCACTAAATAACTCCACGGAAAGTATCCTAAAATCCCACTCCTCGGATATCTAGGCCTCGCCGATTGAGGCCACTAGCGTTTATACCTCTCGATGATCTGCTTCGACAAAATTGAAAAAGAGAGGCTGGCGGACGAGCCGGGAAAAAAAAGAGAAAGAGAAAGAATTCTCAGGTATTTCCTGATGTGCTAGAGTTACACAGTTGTGTACATACACTTGGACAATCTGGGAATCCTCGCTACTTGGAGTATCTGTATCCCCCGTACAGACGTGTGTAAACGAGCGGTAAACTAGTTAATTCCTGTTATGCGTGTAGTCAGTCGCGATGAATACGGTTGGATATTAGTTGATCATAATTACAGTCTGTCTCGCTGATGGATGAGTCGTACCCATTACGGCTGATGGGGTGACATGAGAACGGCTTCCTATCGAATTAAGGCAATTTCCTTTGCCTGCTGCTGATTCATGCAGGTAATGCAGAGGTGTTCGTAAGAACACGGACAGACGGAAATTCTCAGAGTATCGACTACTTACACGGTTCTAGTTTATATTATTTATCTGAGACTCGATCGATCTAACTCCCACAAATATCTGGCGAGGAAGTCCATTGATGTTGAAGAATAAAAAATTGGTTTAAATTTCAATATTGAAAACATTGTCCAGTGAACTCCAACATGAATGTTAAATTGTTCCCTCATAGCACCTCATAGAAAGATCATGTAAGAAACACTTGAAGCCGAAACTGATTTTGTGGTGGTTGATGATAATGCCCGAGTAAGTCGTCCATTTGTCCTTCTCTAAATATTCTAATTGAAGCAGCAAATTTGGAAATAAAGAAAGGAAAGAAAACTGACTAGCTTAGTGTCCATCCATTCTACTGATATTATGTTTCTCCGTTAGGAATAGCAGACTGTATAAAGACAGTTTAACAGGGAAGGGGGAAAGAAAGGAAGTTTTTTTTACTCCTACGAGTGAAAGAAATTTCCAGATCGATTGAATATTCTTATCTTAACAAGTTCTCCAACTTCTCCTTTTGTTCCTGAAACAGAATGATTAAGATTGATGGAAGCCTCTGCTAGAGCTCTCTGCTCTTACCATCGATACTCACTTCACATAATCACCAGTTGACAGCAGTAATCATATCTGGTCAAGTGAACACATTTAATTAGAGATATTCTCCGCAATATGTCAGCCGTCTATCCAGGTACTTCTCACCTTTTTTTTTTCTTTTTTTTTTGGATCTTTTTACGACATTTTCACTCAAGTGAGTAGGACGAAGAAGAAACACATAAAAGGAGCTAGTTCAGTCCGTATGTCACTTGTCAGAATGACTCTAATCAAATGATCCTTCTTCTTAGGTTATTTTTATTCCCCTCACTTTTTGGCACGTGAAACATATTTCATGCCGTCATTTTATGGATGCTGCGAGTCTGCCCGAAGATCCCCAAAGTATGAGTAAGAAACGACGGGTTAGAAGTGTCCCCCTCTCTACGAGCTCGAAAGCGTCTCTAACGAGCTCGAAAGCATCTCGAGTCGAGCTGATTCATCCAACCGGGGAAGAGTTATTTCCTGCGACTCTGACAAGCCAAACAGTCCTAAGTTCACAGCGTACATTAACAAATCTAAATGCTTGCATCACTATGTAATTTGCTCTTAAAGATCAATAGAGAAAAGTCCGTCCTTATATCAACACTTCAGACTGGAGGTTCGGTGCTCCGGAGGGCTTCAGTTTTCCCTCTTTATTACGTACTAAATCTGAGGCCACTACAATGAATCACAAATGTTAGTAAGGTTGAAACAAAATAAAAACAGGAACACAAAGTTTTAACTCCACCCGTACGCTATCTGGTGCGATCGAGTTCCGAGCTGCACGAATGGTTTTTTTTCTTTCTCTTAAAGAGTCGGAGGTGCTCGATGGTGAAGTGCCGAGGCGGAATTCAATGTCCATGCTTTAGTTTCTCCATACACTCACTCCCACAGTCCTTCCTCACTTGGGCTTCATTTACAAACTTCTAGTAGACAGAATTTGAATCGTACTCGATAGCGGACGTGACACAGATCATGAAATCTGTTACAAAGTTTTTGTTAAACACACACTTGGGTGTAGCAGCGATAGATAGGCAGGCAGTTAATCAATTCGGCAAACCTTTCACCTTCGTAAAAGCCACGGACCTTGAAGAACAATATCGGAGACGGTTAGAGCTGGGAAGCTCGCAAATCATATCAGTCCGAACCGACTTGAGGCCATTTCCCTCTCTCAAGGAAGACAATATCTCAAGAGCGATGACGAGAACAGTTTAATACGCGCATTAAGAGCAGAAAATTGTCTGGGAGATTTACACTGAGTATATCAACAGATTTAAAGAAGAAAAGAGAAAAGAATTGAATCAACTACCGTGGCAATCTGAGTACGCAATTTTAGACCTGAAATGTCACGACTGCAAATTAAAGAAAGAGCTTGGCCTCTCCGTCAAAAAACGAAGGGCAAAAAGAGACGAAAAAAGCTGGAAATGTTATGCTCGGATTGGTTAAACTGATTATTGTGTTGTAAATTTTAATTTTCAGACTTCACCGATCAGGATTGGATGATACCTTTTTCCCGGTGTTAAATTTTTTGATGAAATCAATTTGTTTGGTTTCAGTTTCACAGTCTATGGGGCTCAACTTTTCCACAGTCTATTAAAGTTTGAATAAAATCTATAGCATAGACCTCTACAAACACTAGCTGTGGGCTGCTTGAAATAAAAGTCAAGATTTCAAAAACGAAAAGTTTACAAATATTGAAATTTAGCAGTTAACTGGAGGGAAACTGGAGATAAACACACAATCCTTGTTTGAATCTTGAAATACACTCTTCAAAATTGGTGGTGGCTGTGAGTGAAAAGAGTTGGTTAAAATTCCCAGAGGTGTTAAACATCACTACCTACATTAAGACAACACAACAGCTATAAAACTGATTCACAGTACTTCAAAGGGTCATACCTTTAAACATCACTAGTACTAGCACTAAAAACCAAAAAAAATAAAAGAGGAACATATGAGCCCCGCAAATGGATGGAAACGTAAAGTAATATGGCACGTACAGAAAGAACTACCTTCTGATTTTACTCTTCTGTGTCATAAATTGAAACATCGGTGTCGTGATCATAATTTCAAACATCAGCTGGCTGTTTTATAGTTTAATAATAATAATCATAAAAAAAATAGTTTGGTTACGTCAAGCAGTTATGAAATTGTTTGGAAGTTGAATATCGTCGAGACATACTGTCAGACAGTTCATTCACCTCTACTGTACGTGCCCTATTTCAAAATATGCTTATTTCAAGTTTCTATCCTCTGATACTTGTCTCTATTTATCATCTAACAAAATAAGTTGACAGTATATATGAGAACTTTTAGAAAATAAAGTACAGTACCATGAAAACTCAATAGACAAACAAAAAATCGAAGCTTTTGCACTAAAACAAAGTAGTTTGAGTATTTTTCAGAGGTTACTATTTCCTTGATACAGAATTTTGTCATAAAATAAATGGACAACAGGATATTTGCCTCCTGGCCATTCCATTACAAGATCTAACTGAAATGCACGCTTCTTTAAAAACTTAAGCTTTGCATCTAACCATCGGATGCAAAAATTATCCCATAAAAGTCTTAGAAAGCGGCACTTACGACTATTGTGGTGCACTCTACGAGGGAAACGTAACAGTCTGTAATAGTTTCAAGACCTTAGATTGGATGTCGGCATCCTTGTTGTTGAAAGTGAGGATATTCAGCTTTCAAGGAGACATTTTGTATCATATTCACTGATCTTTTTTTCTCTCTTTTTCGTTACATCTGACTTTCAATGACCCCAAAAAATGTTCGTTCTTAATACATGAGAAAAAATTCTTCAATGGTTGGACACCTTTTCACTTTCATTATATCCACCAAGATTAATTTGGGCTCAAATTAGATCTGATGCTTCGTTTTCATTTTACTTATGAATATGTATGAGATATGCATGAGATATGTATAAATATGCATGGAGAATCTAGCTGTATCGTGTGTTGAATTTTCACACTGTGATGGTACCACCACACTGAACCATTTAAGAAGGATGACTTAAGACATAAATTGAATTTTGATTATTTTTGTAGAAAGTTAAATACCACTATTATCTGTCCAGGTTGTACAAATCTATACGACTTAAAGTTTTGATAAATGATCCTTTTCAACAGCTGTGGTTAATCAATTGAAATGACTGGACTACATAGTCTAATACACAAACCGATAGAAAACAATAAATACTTTAACGGCCTCAAATCTCTATAAATAATTATGTCAACAGTTACTCTCTAAAATGCAACTTAAGACCAAAGAGAGCACTGTATAATTCCAGATGGTTTGCCAAGCATCGCACCCACAACAGCATCAAAATTTACAATAAAAACAATTTCAGTGCTGTCAGTATTCAATATATCTATAATGAGAACTTTAACCGAATTCACAAAAATGTTAATGTTTAAGAAAGACAGTTAAATCATCAATTATAAATTACCAATTCCGTAAACACTTTTTTTTTCACAAGAAAATCATCCTGTCACATTCTTTCTATTTGAATCATTGTCCCACACCCCCCCCCCCCTCCATTTATTGCTTGTGAACAGAATGATCGTAAAGACTCTCGCTATACTTTGTAATGCAAATACAGAAAACTGCTGTTTTCTTACTTTATCAGTTACCATGGCAGCATATCGCTAAGCCCTTGGGGCTTCCTTAGTTCCAATCAATACAGTTGAGCTCAGCTTGCACAGTGCGATGAGTTTTATGAGGAGATTTACACTTTAGTAATCAAAATATTGACTTCAGTATTTTTCTTGTTTTTCAACAAAATTGTAACAAATATGATGATAATGCTTCATGGAGG
>KN886902.1:15428-58877 GCA_000934455.1 Apostichopus parvimensis
TAGACTTTTCATAATTGTTGCAGCTCTGATGCTCCATTAGACTAAATTGTTTATGATATTGAACATTGTTTGCTTAGGCATTGTTTGCATGTGATTTTGACAATCATAAGTGTCTGGTTTGTCTGGTTTGTCAATATGTATCAGTTTCAAGGCGGCTAGTAAAAATTAGAGCAAGTTGCGATACTAATTTTTGCTAGAAATTAACAACATTTAATAGCACTGTTAGACAAATCAAGCAGTTAACTGATATGCAAATATAAGAACAATTAAGAATATGCCATTTATGTTTGTTTGTGAAACTGAATTATAATGCTAATGAGACATACAGGACATTTTTAATTAGTTGTAAATGATATAACTGTCTGATTTTCAAAGGGGGTCGTGGAGGGTCTTGAACATAAATTAAGGTACTTTAAAAGTTGCAAACTACAACACCTAATCCTATAAAGATTCTGCCACGTACTGTAGGGTCACCAAGATGATGATGGTGAAAATGGGCCGGGGGTCACTAAGAAGAAATGTTTGGATACCAAGAGTCTAAATTGTGAAAGTAAAATATATAAAGAATATGCCAAAATGTTAGTCAGTGGCAGCAGTACAAATTTTGTGTACCTACACTGTAGCTGACACTGTACTGTGAATTAAGTATGCCTATAGCCTAATGTAATATGAAGTATGCCTGGCCTATTGTAGTATGAAGTATGCCTGGCCTATTGTAATATGAAGTGTCATTGTACCTTTGTAATGTACGTAGTGACTATCTGTGAGAGTTTCTTTGTTTCTCTAGAAACTATACCACCATCGGTTCAAGTTGATGCTGCAAATGTGAGTGTCCTCACTGTTGGTGACACTTATAGAGTAATATGCGAGGCATCAGGGGTACCAGAGCCAACCGTTTTGTGGATCAAAGATGGTGCTGATGTCAATACCCTTGGAGGCAAAAGAATTTCCAACAGGGCCGGAAAACTAAAGATCAAGGATGTTGTAACATCTGACTCTGGAGAATATGTTTGCCGTGCTGATGATGGTCAGGGAAACATTGAGGAGAAGGTGCTTGCGCTTCAGGTACAGGACGGTAAGTTACTGACACCTGGTGTAGTTCCTGCTTCAGGTACAGGACGGTATGTTTCTGTAACCTGGTGTACCTTCTGCTTCAGTGGTGGGGGGGGGGCGGTAGTGTTTTAGATCTTATATGTTAAGGTTATCTATTTTGGGGGGGTAGTTCTTTTATAGGTGTTAAGGTTATCTATTTTCTTTGATGGGAGTACTCTATTCGATTAAGCCCAAAAGGGTTTCTTAGTTTACTTCCTTTCACATATTTTACTTATTTGCAGTTAAATTGTCTTGTTCACCTTGTTATACTATGTGATAAAGCAAATAATAATAATACATTCCTTTCCACTGTTAAAAAAAAAAAGGAAAAAAAATACCTGGACACCTACATTAACCTGTGGAAGTGGAATTAGCAAATACTTTAAACAAGAAAAAAAAAGTATGTTAGTCACAGATACTTATAGCTACTTTCTTCTTATTCCTAACATTACATTACCGAACTCCACTTTCCATCAGATTCTAGCTAAACCTAGTGTAATATGCTGCACCAGTGTTAGGAAGTATTCATCCTACCTCAAATGGTGCACATTTGCTGAAAAAAAATTAAACTTAATCACAAATAAAAATTCATAATAATGTAATTGGTTAATTGTTCTTCAGTCGCTGACAGGTACGTACCCGGCCGTGAGACTAGGGTTACGGCCCGTTTAGGGAACGACGTAGAGATGGGCTGTGAGTCAGCAGATAACTATGGAATCTCCATCAGCTGGCAACACAGCAGCGTAGAACTAGGAAGACCCGAAGGACGCCTCTCCCAAGCAGAGGACAACGCTCTGAGGATAAGGTCTGTGCAACTGACCGACGCTGGAAGCTATGCATGTACGGGACGTATTGGGACCAGAGTGGTGCTGAAGAAGTATTACAAGCTAGTAGTGGAAGGTATGGAAACATATTTTACTGATAAATATGTAGATAGTTCTGATGGGTTGCAGGAGTGTCGATCTTGTTGTATCTTCAACTGTTACTGTGGACATGTAAGATAATCATCTGCATCACCGATTCTTTGTAAATTTACCCTCTACACCAGGGGTGGGCAACCTTTTTGAATAAATGGGCCAGATATAAGGAGTGAAAAATTGACTGGGCCGCACTTAACCAAAGACCTGCTGTTGATTTCAAACCTTTGATTCCGAGGACTAATTTCAAGTAATAGGTGTGTGTACTTAATCCGTATTCACAAAAACATAATGTCAATACAGTACAGTTAAAAATTAATGGTGATGATAAGCCTACCTGACAGCATCATTAGTGCCGATAAATTCTAAGCAGCTAGCTCGTTTTCTGTGATGATGTAAAATATATTGATTTTTTTTCTTTTTCTTGAGACATCTCACAGGCCGCAAAAAAATCACTGGCCGGTTGCATGTGGCCTGCGGGCCGTAGGTTGCCCACCCCTGCTCTTTAGGTTAATATGATCTACATAAAGATGGTTCCTGGTCTCTGGAAATCTTTTTATTTATTTCTATATTTTCCAGCTGATGCTGAGATTGTGCTGCCTCCTGAAGACAAGCACGCTGCAGAGGGTGACTTGGTTGAGTTCTTGTGTGACAGCATCGGGTCACCAGCCCCTGTCACAGAGTGGTACCTGAATGACATCTTGGTGGTCGAGTCATCTAGAGTCAGTATCGGCCCCCTTGGAAGTCTAACAATCAATGGTAAGTTCACATTGGTTCTACCCGCTCACTGACCCACACTGGGTCACCATCTGCTGTAACTAAGTGATACCAGGATTGGGATTCTTGGTTTAGTAGAGCCATGAAATCTGACTTGGAATCCGAAAAGCATATAGCCACATTGATGTGATATTCTGTAAAAGAAAGCAAAAAGTCTACATAATAAAAATCAATGATTGTATTTGTTTTACAATTTGTTCAACAGGAATCAAAACTACTGATTCAGGAGACTACACTTGTATCGTATCTAACGAGATCAGCTCTCAGAGAGCTACAGCCACCCTCACTGTTATAGGTAGGTCTATTACACCTTCAATACAGATCACTTTACACTTCATCAACTTATCATAATATATAATTGCACTCACGGTAGTCTTTAGATCATTTCTTCTTCAAATATATAGATATATATATATATAAAACAAAGATTCAATCGTTCACTTCAAGAGTGCTGCAGTCTGGTAACAACACGCTGCAAGTTACCGTATAGGTATACTATACATATATATATATGTAGATGTAGTTACAATTATACTAATTAGTGGTAATCAATTATACTAATTAGTGGTAATCATAATTGTTTAAAGGAGATGTTTAAAATATATCATTGCCCCTGTAAAGTTTGCAAGTATCTACAAAACATGTTGATCAAATGGAAGAAATCTTTCAGGATTATATTTGCACCACGATGAATGTTAGTTAGTAAATCATAACAATTCCATAAAAAATGTGTACTCTCAGTCATGGTTTTGGTATATAAAGTTAATTAAATTACTTGAAAATAGCAAATCAGAAATTGTGAAAAGTTTGAACTTAAAACCGTTTGTTTACTTTTCATGTAGGCTAACAAATTGCATTGGTATGTGATTTCAAAAAACAAAAATATATCAGAAATTTAACATAACCTAGATGCAAAAAGTTGTTGCAAGAATAGGCAACATTTAGCATACATAGACATTCAAACTGTATTGTATGTATTCCATTAGGTTTATACAAGATATAATGGTCAATTTAGCTTGAAAATTGTAATAAACTTCCAAGCAGAGGATATTTACATCAGGAATCTTCTGCTGTGGTTCTTCAAGCCGAAATTACCAAAATAGTCTGCTAAATCTTCTCAATGCAATTTGGTTTCTCATTAATGATCTCTACTTGAGTGTCTGAAAGAAAAAAGAAAAGATAAAAATGGTGAATTTGTCCCAGCTTCACTTTGAGTTCTGCTGTTCATTTCTATTTTGCCAAGCTTTATTATTTCTTGATGATTATAAACTTAATGTCCTATTAGTGATGATAGTCCTTAGTGAGTATCTTAACCTTTGTCATTATAGTCTTCTCTGGTTGGTTTCTGTCATAGATGAAACCATAGTGTTAATGTCAGAAATTTTCTTGCAGAATTAGAGGACTTACTGCGCAATGAAGATGATCTAACGTGGTTGAGTCTATGATAGCTGATTTAGGTAACAGATGGTCCATCCTTGATACCATCAACCACTCATTTCACATTGTCAAAGTATAGTTACTGTAATATTCAGACTGCATGTTCAATGTTGTGTCAAATAGCAAACAGCTTTGCATCACTTTTGGAGACTGACAGTTACCTGTTCACCAAGATGTTGGAAACTATTAAGACCATTAAACATAAAGTATGCATGCCTTCTTATAGTTCTTCCTCAATTCACGCGAACTATCGCAACAATCCTCATGTTTACTTCGACCAATCGAATCAGCAGAACAACGTTAAACATTTCAGTAGGTTGACAGCTCTATCTGTTCATATCCTTCAGGAAAGAAGAAAATAAATAATAATCTCTGACTTAATCTACAATTAAAATCATTAAAGCAAATATTTAGGAAAGAATGATAAAACTTGTCTGGATTGTATGATATGTATTTAAGTAAATCTACAATAAGCAACAGAAGTTGAAAAACAAACATTTGAAATAAGCTTCAACTGTACCCTAGATATTTATTAGCCAATCAGATCCTCTGAAGTTCCCTAAGCAGCAGAAATGTTTGTACATTGAATCAGTGAATCAGTTCTCTATTTTTGCAGAATTAGTAATTGCTTGTATTATTTGACAGTGTTATCCATTTGAGTTTAAACTGAAAGTTACCGTCTCCCAACGTTTATATAGCATCACTTTATTAAAATCGTGATGCTAAAAAAACCCCCAGCCAACCTCCCCCCCCCATGCCCATGTGTCTTTATTGCATGGTTAAACATTTCACATGGTTTGTAAATACATGTCATTATTTTACAGTCAGACATTATTCTTGATCATAGATAATCACTATCACATTTATGATAACAGGGCAGTCTATCTATCTACATGCATCTGATTATCTAGTTAAAGGCATTGAAGACTCGCCCCAAACCGCGTGCGTCCATCTGAAAAAGTTAACTTTCTGTTGCTTGCAAGTGATGTTTTGTTCGTGTCGCTACAAAATGCAGACAGTAATGAAACGTGATACCTTGTTATCTTTAGCTGGACCTGAGATGTCCATCGCTGTATCATTTGTACACTGTGCTGTGGGTATTGACTGCAGCTGTATGTACTGACTGTACACTAGTGTCTAATTACCGACGGTAGCAAGCTGTGTTCGTATTTTCTGGGATCGATGGTGGTGTCTAAAACTTCTGTTACACCTCATTCGAAACTAGGTCAAATTACCGGCATTAGACGTTTCTTTTTGCGCCAGTCTTCACACCCTTTAAGAATACTTTGAATCACTAGTTCGTCTCAGCTGTGATTGTGATCATTATTAACCACTATTCATGAAATCTATTGTCATAACTTTTTCTCTAGTAACATCATGCCCAAAGTATTTTTTGTTGAAGTAACACTTAAGTCACAGAATTCATGCATTATAAGATTTGAGGGTAATAATACTCTGAAAATTGGAATCCATATAGTTGCAATTGTGTTAAAAAAGTTGTACTTTGCCTTAGTTATTCCTTAGTAATAAATGTTATTATTACCAATGGTGGACTTTTACCATGTAAAGTAAACTATATTATAAATTAGATTGAATGGAAAAATAGAATTTAGAGCCTTTACAATTTCTCCTACAGTCAGTTAAGTAGACTTATTTGGATGCAGGTAAAGTATTTGAGAATGATTTGTTGTGTCTTAGATAAAACCACCTGACCTGCCCCCATCCTTAACCTACCATCATTTCATTCTTTTCATGATCCTTTACCCTCTAATAATTCCCATAATTCCACAAGGTGTGATGTTTACTAAGTGGACACCCATTTACTTTGTAAGCATCAAGGTATTTCCCTTCATTAATACATTAATGTGTCCCTATTGACACAGTGTTTGCAGAGGCTAATGTGTCAAAGTTGCAGTTTTACTCTAACATAATCAGAAGTAGTTGCTTCACTGAAGCATTGTAGGTTTCTTTCTGCTGTTAAAATTGAGAGAATTTGAAACCTTGTTTTTTTTTTTACAATTAAAGGGCAGCATTTAATACTTTAATGTCTCACTATGTTTTGTTCACCCACTTCAATAATTGTTCATCAATAAGGATTGCATTGATGTAGTCTAATTGTGCAGTTAAGAATTCTAACCTGTCTGATGTACAAGTGAAATTGATAAAATGGTAACTTTGATTTTGCATGCTAACTATCATAGTTTTCATGTTAATGCATAAAACATTATAATTGAAAGGTTGATTTTCAAATAGCATATAAGTTAGACATAACTAACTAAAATTATATGATGTAATAGGTAGCTGCTCACTGGTAATACATAATTTATTTTAAACATTGTCAGTGGCGGAGCTAGGGGTATTGGTCAGGGGGGGCGAGAATAGTCTGTAGGGGCGCTTTCGACACTATCTAAGCGGAGCGCCACCAATTTTTTGAGTAAAGATACACTCTAGATCGCCGGAAATGACCCTTTCCGGGCCTTGCTAATTTGCAGATAAACGAAGAATAAATAGGTGTTATCGCCATTTTGTCAGAAAATTACACCAACAAAATGTGACAAATGTCAATAGGTAGATGAGAGCGCAATAAAAAAGTCAATAATCGCAAATAAGTAAAAAGTGGTAAAAAGCTGAAAAGGGCACCAGCAGTCCATTTGAGTCCGTCAGGGGGGGCATTCGCCGCCCCCCCCCCCCTGACTGTATGGACGCTCCGCTACTGAACATTGTTACACACACACACTTTGATGCAGTAGTATGTATGGTAGGTTAGAGGGAGGGTTAAGTTGAGACATTAGGCCTGGCAATATATATAATGTCCTCTGACCAAGCTTAAAGTACCACCAACACCCATCTCAGTGTACATACTTCTTACAGTCATGTTGGCTCATACTAATGTAGATGTAAATCTTGTCTTACACATCTTTCCCTTAAAGTCTTTACTTTGTATTCCATAAAGTGTAGTCAGTCACTGTATTACATTGATTTCATGTGTTATTGAATGGCAAATATTTGTCCCAAGAGGTCTGTAAATTGAGGGTGTTTAACCACACTTATAGTGAACTTGGTACTTTTACTTTATAACTTCCATTGTAGTTTAAATTCTTTCTTTTGTGTCTTGTAGCTATAGATTGTGAAAAAATACTACTTAAGATCTTGTACGAAATCTACAGCAATAGAAATTTAATATTAATCTGTTGGTTCGTTTCTCTTACAGGAAATTCAGAAAGGGATCCAAACTGCGTGGATTCACCTACCATCGCCTGTCAGCTTATCGTGCTGGGTGTGTTGTGCGACACTCCATATGGTGAATACTGTTGTAGATCTTGTAGAGATAACGGGTATTGATGACGGCTGAACGATTAATGAATGTTATAATGATTATATCTGTACCTCTCTCAGTTATAACGGATATTGATGATGTTATAATGATCATATCTGTACCTCCACTGTCACCTTTATCTTTAATAATAAAAATGCTTCTGATGAACAACTCACCCAGCCTGAGATGTAGGCTGACGATTATTCGAATCTCTCTGGGAGAAACATGTGTTGCATGTAGTATTTTAAGATTAAACCAGACAACTCTGCCAAGTATGTCTTTTATTACAGTGGTATTTCAACATGTTTATTTCAATGTTCATAACAGTTATATAAACCAAAGCTCAGTATATGTTATGTGGTATGTATAGACCATGTTGCTTGTTGTGGTTTGAGGTTAACTATAAAACAAACAGATAAATTGATATCAGCATTACATAGGTAATTTGATTATCGAGGCTACATCCCTCTGGTGTCCTTTCTAAAATTAGCCTTTAGGCTTCTACAGTTAGCTTTCAGAATTCATAAGTTACTCTGTTGCCTAGCAACGTTATATTAATGACATAGCACTTTTCAGTTAGGCTTACTATGTATATACAGGGAGAGTGAACCTTCGGTTCTATTTACAGTGCTATGGATAGATGCCTATTTTTTTCCCTCTTCTACTTCTACTTCTTCTTTTTTCATGTTATATGCAAAACTGTTTGCATTTCTTTGAAATTTTGAAATAACAAGATCATATTGAATCAATAGCAAGGTATGCACATGTATTAAATGATCATGGGTCATACGTTATTGTCTACCAACCAAGAGAAGAATATCGCAAAACCAAATTTACTGGTTATAGTTAACTTTCTGCCAAAAAATGAAACAAATATACAGCTGGTTGAAGGTATTGTTCAAATAATTATTCCTCTTCAAGATGCAGACCATAACTGTGCTGATATCAATGCTATCATGCAATGACATTGAGTATCTAGAGCATTCCTATACTTAGGTTTAACCTCTAATCAAGGTTTTATAGGGTTATTGCCAGGCCAACTGAACAACACTAGCAATTCACAGTTTATAACCCTTAATTGTCACAGTACTATGTTTCAATCATTAGAAAGCATCGGACAAGTTGATATGTTTTAAGTATAAGGTGCTTGATGTAATTCTCTTAAGACATATTTTGCAGTTTTATTTGCTAGCCGTACAAATAACCAATCAAGTTCTATAAAGCCCTCGTCCTGCTTGCTATTGGTGGGGCAGGGTTTGGTGTTATTTTTCTTGAGGGATAGGGGAGGGGGGTTGAGAAGTCCACAGTTTACCTCTTTTTGGCAAATCTGCATACATGACACAGACTGCACACACAATAATACAAAGTTCTCTACTGTGGTCATTATTTAGAAGTACATTATGCTGCATTAATTATCCTTGTTTTGTTCAACTTTTTACCTTCTTTCATTTAAGGATTGATTATCCATGTATGTACCTCATTGTATCCTCTGATAGACTATAGTATCTAGTTTTATTTCATTTACATTGTTTTCAAGCTAAATTCATGAAGTTTGATCGGCAAGGACTTTTTAAGTAGTACATATATCCAAAAAGATTTGCCATTTTACATAGTACTCATGTCACCAAAAGGTCAACTGTTAGATTTCTCCCTCATGGTTGCATCTGTTTAAAGTTAAATATATGTAGGTGGCTATAAGTCAGTGGGAATTAAAAACAAATTTTTTGCTTTGATGTCTCTAAATATTTTAAGAAAACAATACTTTTAGATGTTGAATCCAAACAAGTTCGCACATCATATCCTGCTTACATCACCAATTTGAAATCAGCTTAAATTCATAACAAAATGTATAAAAAACTTTTTATGTAATTACTCATCTTCAATAAAAGGCCGATCTGGAAAAAGGTCTGAAAGTGTATTGAGCTTTGGAAAGCTGTGTTTGTCTGATAAAAGACCTGGTTGTTAAAATGGCTATTGGACTTTTGTGTTTAATTCTGTGTAAAGATATTGTGCAGATTGATAGATTTTTTGCTCCAAAAGACCAGAGATTGTTTTGTATATTATGGTGCAATTACGCCTATTTTTTATTATTAATGATTATCATCTCAATAATTTAATATTCATCTTTTTGCAGTCAATGTGCATTTAATGTGTATATCAATGTTATCATACCATATTTAGCATTTTTTATGTACAGCAAATATTTGAATAAACAGTTTGGTAATTGTATCATTGGCCAAGTGTTACTTATTTTGTCTAGTTTTACTATTGTTAGTGTTTGTCTAGTGTTACTATTGTTAGTGTTACTAGTGTTCATTTCTTCTAGTGTGACTATTATTTTATCTTTTATTTTTTACCACTGAAAAACATGGCTCAACCAGACAATGGATAAAATAGGCAGAGGTTATTAACTGAATTAACAACCCTTCAGTGGGATGTCTAATTCCACTGCTTTTGTGGGCTTTAATCAAAACACATGGTATCATGCATTGACCAAAGGAAATTTTGTTTCTAACATATCCACTATTAACTAAATCTTTTCCTATTCTCTTTTTGAGTTTGGTTTGATCTTGCTAATTCACTCCAAGCAAGCTCAGATGTGTAATAAGCAAATTAAATTAATGTGATCACACCCTGTGCTTAAAAATCAGTAGTTCTTGTTGTAGTAGTAGTTAAACATCTTCACTATAAACTTAATCCTCTTTTGGGGTTTGATGTTGCTAAGATGGCCAAAACAGTTTTACTTTCTATTGCAACTATGTTAGGGGAAAGATAAGATTATAATTTCATAATTATAGATAGCTTTGTTTCAATCTCCATTATCACTCTCTTGTACTTAATTACAGTAAGGATGTTTTGGGATATCCAATAAGGATAAATACCCCATCTTGGCTGAATCGGTTTCTACAGTTTGACACTCTTCTATATAAACCATCTTTGCCAGTAAACAATTAAAATTAAGAGACAGACCGTTTTCTTCTCTCCTGAATTATCATTCGGGATGAAAAATGACAAACAAATATAAAGTGTAGTTTAAGACGAGCATTGTTGCAATAAAAACGTCTTTTAACCATGATTCAGGTACTTCCCGTTTATGCAATTTGACATAAATTAGGTGGTTTGAATGAAAGGAAAAGAAAGAAATATGTTAAAGGTCATCAGTATTGTGCCAATTATGCTAGAAATGTTCCCATTTGAGCATTTCATGGCCACCCTCAAAGCACTTTCCCACCCATAGACACTTTAACACTGAACGAAATGGGAGGGGGGAGGGGGTACACTAATGACCTTTAATCTCCACGATACAGACCCCTTACCTAACAGTGCTACCAGAGGTGTATGGATGATCCTGAAATAATGATTGACATTTTACCTATATAATAAATATTTATTTATACTGGAATACAGTCAAGAAGATTATTTTGTCAAACAGTAAATAAAAGCAGCATTTAAATCAATTTGATCAATTAATGCTTTGCAAGGATAGTCACTTTTCAGCAAAAGTGCCATGATTTTCACATGTGATATTAACTTCAAATGTCAGTCTCTGTTTTTCTTTTATTACATCTCAAATCAATTGCATGAGAGTTCTTCCATACAGCATACACTATTTCAGGTAGAGAGATGCTCCCCATTCCTACATTCTTCTTTCCAAGAAAAAAAAAAGGAAACAAATCAGAGGTGGTTTAATGGAAAACTATTCCATCATTTTGGGATTGGAAATAGATAAAACTTTTCTCCAAGAATACCAAGAGCTAGAGTCAATGATGTAAGACACAATCAAGCAGAATATTGAAATAATATTAACAATATTTGCAAATAGCCGGAGCAGCATTCAGTCCATAGCATATACTTTTGTCACCTACAGGTGCCATGCTTTGTACAGAGTTACAATTTGAGGAATGGTGTGTCCATCATACCCTTTAAATGATAAATTATCACTGCATTTTTAAATTTGGAAATATCAATTCTTCAAACAAAAACGATCTTACCTTTAGAGAAATTGAGATGACAAAGTTTGTCCAAAAAAAAATAAAATAAATAAATAGGCAGGTCAAGTTACTGCAGATTCAGATATGCAATCGAGACAAATGTGGAGTGTTAGTCACATGACAGCAGGCACACAACCTTCCAAAACTGAGGGTTCACTAGGCTAGGATAAAAGAAAAACTAGTATAAGAGCTAAAATACAGTATTCCTTTATGATCACTATCGCCTCATGTAGACCGAGTATGCGTAACCAATTTGCAACCTTGTGGGTGTAAAACAAATCTACATGCTGAGCCACTATCATTCAACTTTTTTCCTGCATGGGTGGGTCTCTGAACTAGAAGGTAAGTAATGTGAAACATGAATGGAGTATAAGTAAGCTAATAGCATTAACTCCTGTTATTTCTCCACTTATAGACGAACTGATAATCCCAAAGCAATGATAAAATATGGATTACAAAAATCAAGGCAAATTATAAATTAGTTACCACAAGTTCTTATTTTAAGAAAAGTATTTCACTGCATTACAAAGCTTACAAATTTGAATATGTCCCTGGTTCGCAAAGATTTATCAAGAACTCATCCTTCCTATAACTCTTTGTTCTCACTCATCATGATCAAGTCATCTGTATTGGTCATAAATGTACTAGAAAAGCCAAACAATGGTCACCTAATGCCAATTTTTCACTTTCTTTAATACAAAATTTGTTGACCTCAAATGATATTTTTTCACCCTGAGGAATGTACTTAAAAGTAAAAAGGTCAACATGAGGGCAAAACAAGTAAATGATTTATAAATTCTGGACACATTTTCGAGTAAAGAGTAAAATATCCTGAATACTTTTAAGTGAATCACACATCAAGCAGCCAAAGAGGTGAATGGTATTAGAATTGATTAAAAAATCCCCAAATCTACAATTTTCTTTGAAATTACCTATTTCTTAATGAAGGTTATGTTTTGAGTCTATTTGCAGTCTTTTAATTTAGCATTATGACTATTTAAGGGTAAGCTCTCTTAAAGGCATTGAAGACTCGCCCCAAACCGCGTGCGGCCATCTGAAAAAGTTAACTTTCCGTTGCTTGCAAGTGACGTTTTGTTCGTGTCGCTACAAAATGCAGACAGTACAGTAATGAAACGTGATACCTTGTTATCTTTAGCTGGACCTGAGATGTCCATCGCTGTATTGTTTGTACACAGTGCTGTGGGTATTGACCGCAGCTGTATGTACTGACTATACACAAGTGTCTAATTACCGATAGTAGTAAGCTCTGTGTGTGTATTTTCTACGATCGATGGTGGTGTCTAACAGTTCTGTTACACCTCATTCGAAACTAGGTCTGATTACCGGCATTAGACGTTTCTTTTTGCGCGAGTCTTCACACCCTTTAAGGGTTGGACACAAATGATATAACAGAGTAAAAACAAACAAATCTTTTTATATTATACTATCATGACTTATGGAAACAGATGCCAATGATTTTGAGTATAAAAGGGAAATATGATGTTTAGTTTGTTATTCTCCTAACAAATTAACATTCCAGAACTTGAAAAGAAAAGATGTCGTTGAGAAACTGCATGATGTAATTTACCTACACTATTCTTGAACCTCTCAGAGAACACACTTCTCCAGTTTTAAAAAACGTGGATAATCTAACTCCAGGTATGATAAACACTACCATTTCACTTTTGTTATCATTTACTGTTTTTGCACACTATGGAGCAATGGTTAATGCCAGGATAATGGCATAGTTGTCTAATACTTTCTGGATAACTTTAAATATTTCAATAATAATTACAACTAAAAGGGCATTCTTTTCAATATCAAACTTCCCCATCTTTTAAGTAGGCTGTTTCAAAAAAAGTTCACTTTCAAAGCAACTGCATATCAAAATTAAAAGGAAAAAAATATGTTAGAAGATCAAAATGATAACATATTATGAATTTGAGCTACTTCCCTCCATGATGACATGAAACTAATAAGAAGAGGACAACTGGATTTTATAACCAAATTAATTGATATGACTGATCAATGACTAAGGAAGTAGATTAATAATTATATTTTTTTGGGACTTGTTGCCAATATACAATTACTTCCAAGCACAGCAGGAAAGAAAAATTGATAACAGTACACCGACCAGAAAATTATAAACAAATTATTATTAAAACCGGTGACCTCTCTCATGATTATAAGTGATGTGGTCTTCCCAGTTGTCCAGTGGTTGCCTGGTTACAAGCCCTATACAACCACTTCTTTGCTGGAGGCGCCAGTCAGCAGTCACATGACCTTGCATACCGTGTAACCAGGGAACACACCCCAGGTTGATTTAAATAAATGTACTACTGAGGTCAGTAGTTTGAAACATCTTTTAACCAACTATCTCTTTACTCTTCAAAACTGACTTGATTTATTCCAAAGTAGCACACAACAGCATACTGTTATTAGTAACACAATATCCCTATACTATAGCCCACAACATGTACTTGCATGGGTCCCAAGTATCTTAGGTAATTATGAAGGATGGAGGGAGAGAGGGGGAGAGGAGAGTTTCAGGGAATCCATCAACCCTTGTTGTAAGAAACATCATCATTTAATATAATACAGCTGATAAAAAGCAACATCATAACATAAACTTGTCATTAAGGAAATATTGCTTTAAATATTTGCATAAATAGACCTTGTAAAACTGATGGTAGATGCAATACTTCCACAAAGCCCTGTTACATAAGTACTGCACCTTCCAGTTACCTCCATAATCCATCCTACATTAAGGAAACAAGACTAAATACAATTATTGCAAGCAGTGTTTACTCTTCTCAAGTAATAAAGTATACGCCTGACACAATTGGTTATGTGATCTTCCCCTTTAAGATGTGAATATTGACACAATTGGTAATGTGACCTCCCCCTTTAAGATGTGAATGTTGACATGACACAATTGGTTATGTGACTTCCCCTTTAAGATAGGAATGTTGACATGATACAATTGGTTATTTGACCTCCCCCATTAGATGTGAATATTGACATGACACAATTGGTTATTTGACCTCCCCCTTTTAAGATGTGAAGTTTGACATTAGGCTGATGTAGTAGCTAGCTGAGTAAGATGTAATGATCACACGAGAGACATTCTAAAAGACATGCTTAGCTAAATACCTCGTCTCCCTAGCCACCTTCTTCCCTGAAAATGGAATAATTTCATCGATCAATCATGAAAATAGAATGAGAAATAGAATGACTTACACATTTAGTATCAACTTAAAGAGCAATCCAAATTCCACCACCTTTAAAGCCCAGACATACTTCTTGAATGTAAGAGATTTGTACAATTACTCAATACACAGTTAGTCACAATTAATGGAGAGGGGAATGGGTTTGGGGTGGGGGTGGGATGCAGCAGAGAAGTGAAAAAATGCCCTTGTCATCCCCTTAGACTAAAACAGCTGACTGTGTCACAGTTTTTGAAACTCATTCAGAACAATACAATCCTTTTGTATTATTTAGATGAATTTGATAAAAACAAAATATGATCATGAAGTGATTAAAAATGTTATAAAATGAAATTTAATTCTCAGAAAATAGCACTTTTATTTGGCTAGAATCTTGCATTTTTCTGTCATGACGTCCATTTCTTCCTGATTATTAAATCCTGATTAATGTCAAAGTTGAAACGGCTCCTTAATGACTAATTCTGCTTCCACTTTGTGAACTTTGCCAACTCCTACAGCTGATGCGCCCATTATAGCTCTTCCCGAATATTTCAGCTGTAAATTGAGAAGGGAAGTAAACAAAAAAAATGGCATATTATTAACCAAGCTCAGAATATTTGACCATCTGCTTTCATCATAGAGTAGAAAAGGTGGATTTTGTATCCTTGAATTATTTTAAAACAACTTTCTGTAAAAGCTGCTACAAACAAGGTGGCTGCTTTATATTTCAAGAAATAAATGATCTGAATGTTTGTAAGAAATAGAGAGCTTGGCATGACCATCAATTACAACAAATACCATTAAATATCATCACATGAAGAAAGCTTTGAAAACACAGCAGAGCTATTTACCTGACATCCTACAAGATTTTCAAACCTTGGGGCGACAAAAGACCAGGCACCCATGTTTCGATGTTCCTCCTGGTTCCAAATGTATTCTGAATGGGGGGGGGGGGAGGGGGGAAGAAAAAACATTGGAACAATAAGTTAGCTCTTGTGGATAACATTAATTTGTTAAAGTGAGAAAAAGGTCCTTCAGGATGTATTAATTGAATATGATAAAAATAATACCAGTACACCGATAACATTTGGGATTATGAGATGAGTTCAGGATGACACCATATGAGATACGTATGTTAACTCTACTACTCAGGCAAAGTACTTTGCTTTTGTTGGAGGGTAGGGAGGGGTAGGGAGGGGTAGAAGGGGTAGGGAGGGGGTAGGAGGGATAAACACTTTTACTGGAGGGGGGTGATCATTAGTGGCACAATATACATTATTAGTCCATATCTTGATGGTTTCTTTCGGTCTCGTTTTAGAGTTGAGCATTATGTACAACTCTAATCTAACACAGAATGCATAAAATTAACATTATAATCATACTAGGTTTGAAGGTATCAACAAACCATTGACTCAATAAACTATTATCACGTGAGTTTCTGTTTCTTTGGCAACTAATCGATCTTAATAATTAACAACAATTCCTCATTCACCCCACCTACTAATAGAGTACTGTTTTAGTTAAGACTTAAATGACCCTATGGGTGTTGGAGAGATGTGATTAATATGCATTAATACAATTCCCATATTTACACACATATTGCTGGTATTTAACATATCATTTTAGGGTGATGGCCCTATCACACTAATGTCGCTTTATTCATCCCACATGTTTTTCATATAAATTAAATTCAGTGATTTTGCTGCTAATTTTGACAAAAGTGACACAACCCTATACATACAATAACACACCCCTATACATTGATATCTGTTAAAGTTTGTAAAACCATTAATCTCAGAGCTCTTTTGTACAATTGGATCTCTGTCTTTTTGGAGTTGAAAATGAAATCTTACCCGTGGCAGATGGGTATTTGTTTAGTTCTTGTTGGAGTTCCATGGTAGGGAAGGGACAGAGACTTTCTAACCTAACGAGGGCGGTGTCCATAAATTGCCGGTCGTTGCGTTCTTTCTCTAATGCGTAGTAATGCTTGCCGGAGCAGAAAATCACTTTCTTGACACTGAGGAAAAGAATTCAATGAGGAGAAAATGTGAAGAGGAAATAAACAGGATGGTAAGAAATCTATTTAACTGTTATGGTTGTGCTGTCAAGACACACAGAGGCAAGAGAAACTATTAAATCCAAACTTACATTTCTTGATATTACTTCCTGTGCAATTTGTGAATGTTCTTCTTTCTGTCGAATATTACATAGTGATCTATACAACGAGGTTTCATTTCATTTATTTGTTTCTTCACGATATAAATACAGAGCAGTTAACTAAGTGACAAAACAAGGTTAAAGATCAAATTTTCATTCCCTCTTCTAGAGTGATATTAATAAACTGATGATTCTGCTATACTTTTGTTCTGATCTTAAGATATACATACATACATACATACATATATATTATATAAATGAAATTCGTAATGAGTTGGAACATCAAGATTAGTGAAAAAATTTGGAGCTTGGTTTTGTTTGATTTTTCAAAAAAAATTCTTCAAATGTTTTTCAAGAAATAGTATTTATGCTATGCTTATATACATATATAATGAATGTGTGCATTTGGCATGCCACACAATTTCATACAGACTGCTTGGCTTGCCTCTAAAAGTGGTAATTCCGTGTGCACGGATGCACTTGTGTAACACACCCTCATTGACAGTTATAGAGAGCCTATAACTCACACCTTGTTCTGTGGCTGGTGTACAACTAGTGAGGCTGTTTCATCCCCATGATATTAAAACAGTACAAAATAACGTAAATAAATTACAAGAAATAATATATAAATTAGCAAACAATGCAAATAACTTCAAGGACAGGTGTGTAAAATAACTGTTTGTTTTCCCTGTATCATGATCTACAGTGACATATATGTAAATAAAATAAACTTGACTCACTCAGAGGGATTGACAGCGTCATCGGACAGAACTGAGCGAAAGGTTGTTCCTGGCCCCATATCGGAGAGAGAAGAAGTGGCTGCTGGGAGTCTAAGAATTCCTTTAGGCGATGCTATGATCAACGGCTTACGGAAATTTCTTATCATCTGCAAATATCGTAAATGTGTACATGAAAATTTCAGGATCATTGTTGACTATTCTTGTGCTAGATACTTTTTAAACATCATATACGACTCGAGAAGGCAATAAGTACTGCACTATAGTACTACATACCTACCCGTGTATCTTTTGGGGTTTTCTTTTGCAAAGAGGTGATAAAATATATAAATATATGTTCTGTTTATCTTAACTTCTGTTTGCTAAATGTCTTTTGTTTGGATATAAAATAAAAGGCATAACAAAAAAATGTTTACATATTCTTTGCAGCCTGTTTGAGAAAAAAGGATATGAATGGGGGAGGGCATGAGGGGGGGGGGGGGGGGCGTAGGGAGGAAGTACTGGTGGATAGAAAGGTTGAAATATCTCTTCTGTTATGAGATGAAAGGAAATCAAAACAGACTAATTAAAATTGAATGTTTATTACAATATCAATCAATCAAGGTTTAGGGTTTCTTTAGAACACTTTTGAATAACCTACAGACTGTGAAAGTATCCATATATTGAGTCAAGGATAAAACTTATTTTCTTAATCAGCCTATATATGGTAAATGGTTTGTACAGGAGCCGTTTCTACTAGTTGATATCTGGCGGTTCCTGAATTCATTTTGTCTATTGTGTGGTTCTATGGATTAAACTCAAGGACATTACTGCTAATGGGTTTTATTACAGCAGCATACATGGATTTCTTATATTACACTTTGTAAGGTTTAGCATTTGACTTACCTGTCTACGTAGCAAATGGAAGTATTGTGCTGGAGTGGTAGGAAAACAGAAATGAAAGTTAACGTCGTCTGTATCTATCTTAGTCTCTTCGCTGTTGCACATCTGTAGGAATCTCTCAATTCGGCAGGAGGAGTGTTCCGGACCGGCGCCATCCATGCCATGCGGTAGTAGCATCACTAGTCCACTCTGCAGTAGCCATTTACCTGCAAGAGAAAGGTATAAGCAGATTTACATAACAGGTACAAAGGTTTTTCACTATTTCATATATGAATATCACCCTACCAATATTTTCCAAGTGCTATTCCAGAAAACTTTCCCATGACTACTTTCCTACCTTCACCCACTTTTAAATCATGTCAATACCTGCTGATGTACAAAGCTATAAAGGATCAGTGTGTACTTTGAACTCTAACAATATAATACACATCAGTTATATATACCTGAATGGGAAGCTAATGCAGTATAAACTAAACATACTTTCCAATCAGCAGCACCAGTAACACATTATCATATTAACACTAATATTAACACAACAGAATTTTAACACAAATGCTGCTGTTTAGGGTCCTACCAATGCTACTGGATATCGGATTGACCATTTCTTCTATGCCTTTATCATTTAGTTGAAAGTTATTTCAAATTCTATAATACATACCTTCCCCTGTTGTGACAAATGTATCGATTATGACTTGAGCAGTGTTGAAGAAATCCCCAAACTGTGCTTCCCAGATCACAAGTCGGTTTGGGCTCTCGATACTCATGCCATACTCAAACCCCAGGACGGCCAACTCAGAGAGGGGACTATTCACAACCTGCACAAATTGAAGACAAAACCAGACATCAAGTCACTGATACACAGCACAAATTACCACCTTTAACAATGGTAACAACAGGTTTGGAGAATATGATGCTTTTGTTAACACACAATCTTGAAAGCATCATTTTATTCAGAAAGAAAAATTTGCATGATATAGCTATTATGCAGATAGAAAGTATTTTAAGACACCAACAACACTGACAATAATATCAACAATTATATTTCTAGAGAGAAAAATATAACCATGCTGAGTATTCTACCTTTAACATTTACTAAAGCTCAGCTGTACTAGTATGAAACTGTTAGGCATGTGAGAATTATCATTAAAGTTTTTCAAAGGGTATTTTTCATGGATCAACATTCTTGATATCTAAACTATTCCAAGGCATTAAAGTGGTCCTCTAGTAGATGATTCAACTTCCCAGTGATAGCCATTAGGATGATGATAGCAAACAACTTGATCAAGCTAGAGCATGAGTGACCATAATCAGACTTGCTAGAATATTACCTGGTAATACTGACAACATCTATATTCAATTCAGTATATGGTCAGGTTAAGTCAGTATAAAATACAACCACTGACTAACTGCTTGCTATAATCATCATTTACATAAAATAGTACCCATTTCTTACCACAAAATTGATTCTTCATCTCTCTGATAAGGGGAATACAATTTCCCCAGAAACAGTTTAAAGTACTAAACAGTTGTGAACTAGCGCCATCCCTCTCTGTTCATACTTATAAATCACTCATTTATCGCCTGAAATTACCTCTAAAGTCTAAGGTACTAAACAGATATTTGCATAATAAGTTACGTAACACATAAAGACAAGTCAAACTTGCTGGACTTTCTCCTTTATTTCATGTTGTTTTATTACTCCTGTTGTCTCGGCCGATGTTCTGGACGGACACAGGACTCACCTCTAAGAACGCCTTTTGATCATTCATCATGTGGTTCAGGGGAATATGGAGGTCCTCAGACTTGTAGTCAACAAGTGCGGCGTGACGATGGCTGAAGGTCCCTCGTCCCACATCCTGTCCGCTGATACGTATGGGGAAACCTTGGTGTTTACAAAAGAATACATTATCATTGCAGGAAACCCCAATCATTTAGATATATTATTATTATTATTACACCGGTGCTTATGTAGCGCAAAATCCCAGGGTTCAATGCGCTTAACAAAACATATACAAAATACAAAAATACAATTGAATACACTTAACCATAGGTTTGTTTGAAATAAAACGTCTTTATCGCTGATTTGAAATGCTGATAGAGGTAAGGCTTTGTATTTCTGATAGTAACTTGTTCCACAACAACGGTGCGACATGGCTAAAAGCTTACTCCCCGACTCGCTTGTTCGATCTACGAGTTGTGAGAGCAGAAGTTTCAGAGGATGACCAAAGGATGCAAGAAGATATATTGTTCAGACAAGAAAAATAACTTGTAAGTTGAAAGCTACCACAAAGAGTTCAACTTGAAGAGGAAATTGAAGAATGTTGCAAATGATTGATTTTATAGATGCTACACTTAGATTTTCCACATCCAAAACTTTATAGTGTGTTCAGTTGCTCATTTATAGGTGCTTTGGCCAGAACAGGTTACCTTGGCTAAGGAGAGTACCAAAGGCAAGAGCTTCTGCTGTGGCCCAGTCCAGTTTGGAACCGGCAGTTATCTTCTTTTCTCTAGCATGTATGTGACTCCTCAAGACTCCAGGGTGAGGGTGCTTTGAAAAAAATATGGAATAATCTGAATTTACCACAAGTTATTGGCTTTTGCTTGCTCAATCATAGAATCTGTACTTTGTAAGAACACTATCACTCAAAGCTTGGGTATAGGTTTGAGAAACAATACTTACTTATGAACAGAGAGGGTTATTAAATGTGCAGTATATATATGCAGTGTAAATATACAAATACAACAGGGACAAATTAAATCGTACCATGTTGTTAATCATAGCAAATACTTAAATAAAGATTGTCTTCTGATGAGGACCATAAACACACACCACGCAGTGTTTCCAAAAGTAGTATGCAGTGACAAACTACCATGGTAAATCAAAAGGAGTCAATATTGTACGTTACTTAATTATATGCATGAGTGTTCAACCAATGTAATAAATAATACAGTTATACACAAGAAGATATTAAAAGAAAGTCATGGTGATTGTACTTACAAAATGTTCAGGGTAATCGACTGACTTTATACCAATGTACTGAAGTAATTGGGTGTCCACTCCTGCAGAAAACAAAGCGGATTAATACCATTTAACTTTAAAGTATCCAGGTGTGTTTGTACACATAAAACTTAAGGATCACAAGTCCAAAGAAAATGCTCCAAATTTGTTTTAATTTGTTTTGTTTTTTTGCCATTTCCAAAATGAGTAAAAAAAGGCTGTTTGTCTGCAATTTGCAGACCAGAGTTTCATACCGCCCGCCCCCCTTCAGTTTTGATAAACCATTCATAAAATCACTTCTAGCTCTTGCGACAAGATGTCAAATTATTTTTGATGACACACAAATACTTAATACCAATGACATTTGACTTGGCACTCACAACTGGTGGTGTCGTGAAATTGATTATTCTACGATTGCTTAGTTGTAAAACTTACTTTTACAGGCTCAGTACTAGCTGAGTACATGTCACAATTTCAAACGACCTTTGACATCTTGTAATTACAATACAACTGTCTCACCGGGATCCATGTAAAGGATTATTTCAACTCCATTAATGCATTACACGATAGGTTTATATCTAACAGACAGACGGTCTTACCGGTATTCCAGGAAGTCCTAAATTTAGGAGGTGGATGAAGGCCCGCCCAACGCCCCTGTAAGTGAAACGCTTCTGGTTCTTGAGTCTCAGCGTCCTTCAGACAATTTGAAAGCCAGTTATAATGATCAGTGGTAGCAGTTTGTAGCTCATCCTCGGTCATGTGACCTTCTCGCTGTACGGAGAGATTCACAGATTATTCATCAGTTCATTCCAGCCGTACAGCCAGAATTTTAATCATATTGATTGCTTTTAAATAAGACAATTTTGCTGGTTGTCTCTTCCACAACCCTGAATATCTTATCAAGGTTTTATGGCAATGATCAAGTTGGTGGTCCACCAAGCTTGCAGAAGATAGCAGAAGCTTGCGTTGCATTTTTCATCATCTCGTTCAACCGTACCACCCCAAAAACCCCAGCATAAATGAGGATCTCGACTGCATTAAGTTGTTTTATATCTATATAATTACTCTGTGACGATAACTACGACTGTATGCTTACCACAAGTTTGTCGCTGTACCTGTCTGGTACACTTCTCTTTGACTTGATGGCATCATACATAATCGGTTGAGTCATGGAGGGGTCGTCTAACTCGTTGTGACCATTCAGTCGGTAACAGACCATGTCCACCACAACATCTTTCCTAAATGTGTTCCTGTAATCCAGGGCTACCTTACAGGCTCTTACAACTTCCTGAAGTAAAATGGTTTATATATATAATTATATCAGATTAAACTAAATTGCACATATAGCATACAGGAATCTGAGAATTGTCAAAATTTTACTGACTTTTACACACTAACAACATTAATTCCTTCAGTTTCAGGAATCAGAGCTTTTTAATAGACCATTACTATCTTTGAGACTTGTAGGTAGTACAAGAACAACTTCCCCTTGTTTTATGTGAGTACCTATACAAGGCTCTAGGCACGATTACTTAGTCTTGCACTAGTCCTTTTACTAGACTTCAACATGCCCATAGTAGGCGTATGAGTACAAATCCAAGAGAGACAAGGTAAAAATACAAATAGCTATGCTAAAATACACATAGGAGTATGAGTACAAATCCAAGAGAGACAAGGTACAAATGCAAATAGCTATGCTAAAATACACATAGTTAGAGTATAAGTACAAATCCAAGAGTGACAGGGTACAAATACAAATAGCTATGCTAAAATGTCTATAGTAGGAGTATGAGTACAAATCCACGAATGAGATAGAGAGAGAGGGTACAAATACAAATAGCTATGCTAAAATGTCTATAGTAGGAGGTATGAGTACAAATCCAAGAGAGACAAGGTACAAATACAAATAGCTCATGCTAAAATGCCCATAGTAGGAGTATGAGTACAAATCCACGAATGAGATAGAGAGAGAGGGTACAAATACAAATAGCTATGCTAGAATATGAGTACCAGTATGGACTCCATAAAGGGCTGTGATACCTCATGTGTCACTCCTTATAAATAACTTGAAAGCTTTTTTGTGGATAAGGTTCATAGAAACATAAATCACTGGGATTACTGGGAGATGGTTGGAGGAGGGGGGGGGGGGGATGGAGCAAGAAATATAGAAATTGCTATATGCAGTTAACTTTACTAATCAGAACTTTGTATCATATATTTGCAGGAAACTGATGACCAAAAGGCTCGTAAATAAAGAAACAAATGGTTGGGAGATGACAATGAGCTCTCTTCATAATTACCTCTGGATGGTCGCCATTTACGTGAATCACTGGGTTGCCATTCATTTTAGCGATGTCGCTGGAGTAATCGGAAGACCGCCCTCTATCTTCAGGGGTGGTGAAGCCCAATTGGTTGTTGATAATTAAGTGAACAGATCCACCAATGTTGAAATGAGGGACTTCAGCTATGCAGAAACCTTCTCCTATTACACCCTAGATAAGAATAAATGGAATAATATTTAAAACTGAAATTCTTCGTCTATCAAACTTTAGCCAGTCCACTTAGACTGGACAGGACAACCTTTCAACTAGGTGTCTAAAGAAAATTTGGTTTGAAATTACGCATGATCAAATGAGTGAGTAATAAAATGCAACAAGTGTACATTAATCCTTTTAATATTTTAGCCATTTCCTAAGGTTTTGTACAGAATTTTCTGTATCTGCTGTCACATAATACATAAACTTTCTCTTGTACATACAGATGACAGTCCTCAATTTTTTGTATGAAATGGAGAATGGAACAATAATTGCACACAACCTGACAAATACCAACTTTTTTTCCGTACAACTGATTGAAGTTTTTGATAACAGAGCTGCCTGACCTTACCTGAGCAGAGAAGGCAGCATCCCCGTGGACTTGAATACACAATGCTTTATCGCCGACTCGTCCATCTTCCTCAGTGGAGAAGTCTCCTTCTCCCAGAGTTTCCTGCCTGCCTCTTGTTTTGCCTACAGCAACTGGATTCACAGCCTAAAAGGAAACATTTTAAAACAGAGATATCTCAGGGGAGCTGGTCACATTTCCTGGAATCGCTTAACTCAAGTGCACTTCATACCCTGTGTAACCCCTTACTCATACATATAACTAGTGCCATTGTTCTGTACAACACTTCATACGTATGACTAGTGCAATTGTTCTTACTAACACTTAACACATGTAACTAGTGCCATTGTTCTTACTAACACATAATACAAGTAACTAGTGCCATTGTTCTTTATAAATAGTTCACAAACATGTAACTAGTGCCATTGTTCTGTACAACACTTCATACATATGACTAGTGCCATTGTTCTTACTAACACTAAATACACATAACTAGTGTCATTGTTCTTTTTAAAAACTTCACATACATATAGCTAGGGACATTGTTCTTACTAACACTTCACACATGTAACTAGTGCCATTGTTCTTTATAAAAACTTCACATACATATAACTAGTGACATTTTTCTGTACAACACTTCATACCTATGACTAGTGCCATTGTTCTTACAAACACTTTGCACATATACTGTAACTAGTGCCATTGTTATCTACAAACACTTTATCATCAAATTTGTACCAAGGTTCTTGCCAAACGTTACTTATTATTTCTTTTATCTGCTAACACAAAAGCGTTGAAGGCCTGGGTTCATTGTTGTTTATTTCTTGTAAAATTTGTGACCCTTTCTTTGAATCATTGTACGTTTGTTGTGTAATTAATGCAACAATCGCACAAAATATCTTACATTATGGTAACATTTTGTCACATCTGGTGTGTATGTTTTTCTTTTCATCCTTCAATTATTTGATCAAATTTTTGTGACATTCAAGCTATACAAACGTGTAAACTTAATTTCTAATGCTAAAATAAAGATCTGAACACTGCTTCATGCATTCCCAGCAAACACAGGTTAAATTTAAATTTCTGATAAAGATTTAACGCTAGACTCTGAATGAAACTCATTTTAAAGCTTGGTCATAAAAGTAGCAGCAAAACTCACTTCCAAATGGGATGGATTTGGCAAGAAATTGACATGAAGATTGTGTCCATTGTAGTCAATGTCTCTTGAGCAGTCTGTGAACAAAGAAACAGAAGGTGAAGACAAAAGAAAACATTAATGTCAAAGAACAATAAGAATGTAAGTTTGACAGAGGGACACAAAGAATCTATGACATGGATCCCACACTTTTAAAATAATGAAAATTCCAGACTTTTTCAAGACCAAAACAATGTCTTGCAGTGCACTATGAAGCCTATAAATTAAATAATGATATAATGTGTTAGGCTATCTACAGTAAGCCTAACAACTGTAACTCTTGCAAAGCTAACACATTATGTTAATTCCTGTGAAAACATTCAAAGAGCCACAGACTCCAAAAACGGTCCATGCATTTATGGTAGCAATAAATTTTAAACCACGGCTTGATTTATGCTGCCGACTTCTTAAACTTCTCAAAAAAACCTTGATCGTGTACTAGTCTCATCATAGATGAAGAAGGAGTGTTCAAAAATGATGATTTTTCCTAATTGTTCAAGACAAAACTTCAAGAACTGGTAGAAATGATTTTTCTTTTCCATTTTCCAGACAGCACGAGTCGAGAGAAACTTGATAAAGAACACACTGTGAAAGAGCACTAAGCAAATTATTTAAATCAGGACACAAATATTTGAGTTATTGAATTAATCCGTACAATGTACATGACATAATAGATGCAACCTTTTCTGTGCTGATTATCCACAGTGGTATGCCTATTCACTGTTTTCACTCAGGGTTTTCGTTAGTAGCCGGGACCCGGGTCAAATGACCCGCCTACTGCACGTACATGACCCGGCTTCTTTGCGACGCTCAGTAAAAAAAAAAAAAAAAAATGACGAAAAAAATCGAGAGGAATAAATACCCACAACCCGAGTGTTATTAAAAAAATTTAGGAGAAAAATAGGACAGAAGACAGGGGTGATTAGGAGGGGGAAATATCATTGACCAAACAGCTGTATATTGCACCATTTTGCATCTAGAGACTTTTTAAATTGCAATTTTCCGGGGGGCACCCCCTCCCCTTAGACCCCTCCCCCATGTCCGCGTACAGACAGTCCCGCCTACTTTTCAACTTGACCCACCTACTACATTTCTTAACAAAAAACCTGTCACTTGACTGTAAAAAAAGCCATTAATTCAAGGGCTCCAGGGATAATTTAGAGGTCACCAGTTTCAATCCCATTGTAACCAACAAATCATGTTTTTTTGTCAAATTTGTATATAAATTCCCTGGAGAGATTTCCATTCTTTAGTCCCATATAAGTTTACTAAACCATGAAAGACAACACTAAGCCTAATAACCGACAAGAACAAACAACCGTGTGTCTTTATTCAACCTTAAAACTACTGAAAGCTATTGATCCATGTAACTACAGAAATGAGAGTGTATGAAATTTGAAGGGACAAACCATTGTGCTTAAGATAATTGTAAAAAATACTGCTAGACAGAACTATATACATCCATCATGTCATAAACATGAAGTTACAAATATCATACAAATCATCATATTTACTGAAACGTAACATTCATACATAATTCCATAATGCACAAAGAGACTAGAATACAATCAAAGTACTTAAAAGTGCCATGACTACTCACACAAATGAGAGACGACATCACCCCAGCAAGATGCAGTGCTCGGAAACTCGGTGAAACCATCAATTTTCCTAAACATGACAGTCGGCGAAAACCCAAAGAAATCTATCAAAATGTTCAGGCGCCCTCTGTGTGCCATGCAGACAAAGACTTCCTCGACACCAGCTGTAAAGATATTGAATGATCTGTGTCACTTGAACTGCCACCTTCTCTTCTCAATCATCACAGTTTGTCAATATATGCCATCTTTCTTATTCATGACCGATGCCAGGGGAGGGGAAGCAGGGGGAAGGGAGAGGGGGGTGGGGGATTAATAGCCAGGTTGGACCCCAAAGGCAACTATGTCACTGGAATCCATTTTACTATTTTGTAACATTATTAAGAACTACGAAAATACATTACTCTCAATCCCATATTTTTTCGCTTGGGCCCCTAATTGACCTCGGCCTACAGATTTCTGCCCCGGACACACCTTATCATGGAGTCCTAGTCAATCCATTCCTCAACTGATGAAATGAGTGTCACGAAATTATGACCATTTCCATCCAATCCGTCCATAACTCATTTTGTCAATGAAGTTGTACTTCTTAGTTGACCCCCAGCAGGGGTCCCAAGGCATGCCCTTAGACACCTTGCTGACATCACTTGGGTTCCGCCATTTTATTGGCGCTTATGACACCAGCTTGCTGTTTGCTGTACATCCCCCCCCCCCCCCCAAACACACACACACCTTCCAGATGTCTGGCGATGCTGATGTTAACTAGTATTGTTTAGATCAAAGGTTGCAATCAAAGGCTTTTAACTCTTAACACATACCATCAGCACATTGTTGAAAGGCTTGCAGGAAGAAAGCAATTTGACTTTCAGATCCTTCACCTCCATATCGTTTCAATGACTGCCTCTTTATCGATAAGAAATTTTCAAAGACCTACAAAAGTGAAAGACTTTAGTCAATACTGAGCATATCAAACATAAACAAATGACAAAGCTGGAGCAATATCAGAAAAGTTATCCGAATGTCGGTTATTATTAAAACACTGAATAAAGTCATCAATACTGAATGAGACTTTCTGATGAGGAAATGACATTTTTTTATCCCTGACACACACCAACTAAATGCAAGAAAAATAATAATCTGAGAATTTCTTTGATTAAATGCCAGTTTCACTACACTTTTAGTTTGGTGTTTAGTCACATGTTTTAAATTGAACTTTTTGTTCGATGTTAAATGAAGAATAAAAAAAATGTATATGAACATAATTAATTAAAACTCTTTGATATTTCCAGATACAGATGTAGGGAGTTCTACCCTTGGCTAAACAATGAAAGTGGACTTCCCCAGTCTAGCACTTGAGACCACAAGGATAGTTCTCTATGGGGAAATACAAAGATAAGCAGAAAGACAAGATTTTTGAGGTGCTTAATAGAATGTCCATAAACGATAACAAATTTGTAAAGGATGAATGGCGTTGGATGTCATCCAATAGGTACTGTGTTGTTAATATGAGATTAAACGCTTACTTCAGGGATGAATAAAAGATGAGATAATTGTTTTTTTTAACACTTACAATAAGGACTGGACTGAGAAACAGATGTAATCTCAAATTTATAATTATGGAAGCTGTCTCATATGATAACAATTTTTGAAGGTGATGATCTTGAAAAATTGGAAACCTGTAGAAACATCACCTGCATTCAAAATGTTAGTTTCTTTATATTCTTGGACCTCCGACATATCAGCACTGAATTTCTGTTTAAAGTCATCATCCTATTAAGTGCTTGTGATAATACAGTAAACATGGTTTTTACCTTTGCTCGATATTATCTCATCAAGTCTATCTTTATGCTATTTTGGAAGGGAACATTTTGGCAAATATCTGAAAGAATGGTAATATGATTTTGCAAGCTAACATGTGTCAGGAAAAACACTTTGACATCAATACAATGATGACATTTCTACAAAACCTAAAACTTTGTATCTGTCAACTTATAAATTAAGTACCTGTAGATGCAAAAAAGGAGAGAAACTTATGTAACCTTTGTAAGTAAAATATACTTTAAAATGGTGCCAGGGTCTGCTATAATATTTATGATTCAAAGTACCTGTGATTTTGCCATTCTTATAGCTAATTCTTTCTTGCTTTCTGATGACAAATCCTCGTCATGAACTTTTTCAAATCTTTCAGCAAACCACTGCCTCTCTTCATCGGTCTTAATGAGAGATAAAATGAGAGAAAAAGAAGTAAAGCAGAAATTGGGGGCATGAATCAAAAATGGGCATCAACAAACCGACAAGTGAGTGTACACTTTACAGGCAAACATTACACACACACACACATGTATAAACAAACATACATCAATGTAACAGGTATTATGATTTGACCAGTTTGGAGTTGAAGGACTCATTGGCTCAAAATTTCAGAAAGCTTAAACAGATAAAAGTGACAAATAACTACCAGAAATGGATAAACAGAGCTAACACTATTTTCGATCGCAGTTTAGATTTTAAAACAAGTTTTGGAGATCAGGTTTTACGGGAGATTATCACAAAGTGAACACAGAGTGTGTTTAACAATCTTTCTATACTGACAAACATGTCTTTAGATCTGAAGGAACAAATAACTTATCACCAAGTGATCTTGGATTTCAGTGACATGAAAAAGTACTGCACCGAAAGAAAGTTGCAGGAAAACAAACTTACCTTCAGGTGCATGAACTCAGCAGCTGTATATCCACAGTAATTTTTGTGTAAAAGTGCTTCCACTTCTGATAATGATGATGGGGCATCTGCCTGAAGAAAATCTGTAAATGAATTGAAAAATGCTTTGAAAAAACCCCGAAAAAAACAAAACACAGAAACTGCTTAAACATCAGTATGTGACAACAATTTCTCAGGCACAGTAACATGGAACAATCTTATACAATTCTTGTAAAATTGCTTTAAATACAAACTGGAGGAATTATCAAGGATATTCCTGGGGAAACAAAAAGCGTTTTCATATCATTATACTGTTCCCAGAACTACTCTTAAATACACAATTTATGTCTTATGCATGTAATTCACTGATTTTAAATTTTGAATCTGGTGTCTGTCTGTCAGCTTTCTTTTCAAGCATGTAAACAAATTTTGATCTCCTCTTACCAGAGACATCGTGGCTGGTGGTATCTTCCAATGAAAGTCCATATCTTGCTGGGTCAAGTTCAGGGGGTGAACTAGAATAAAATGCAAAGTTAAAGAGTAACCAAATTCCTTCGCAAATTGATAAGTCGCCATACTATTTGAAAGTCATATTCGGTTGTAATTTACTCCCAGAACACCAGTCATATATTGACCTGAAGTTGTCCGTAAATGTAAACTGTATCATTCTACATGTTCCGTTTCCTATCTCATCTTCTCTTCTGCCACCAGCCATCATCCTCCCCTTACAGTAACTCCTTCTATATTGAACTCATAGTTGATGAATTATAGATGTGACATTTGTATTTCTTTACAGTGTCATTCAATACACAAATGACCTGGGTGCATGGGTAGGGGGTAGTCACAACATATTCCATAGTTCTGCATTTTATGATACAAAATATGAGAACTTAACCAAGATGGTAGATTAAAGTAATTCCAATGAGATACTTAGAGAGCATACCTGGGTTCCTGTAACGCAAGAGGGTCCAGGGCGGCTATTTTGTGTCCATGCTGTCGATAGGCATTAATCCAAGCCTGTAGCCTACAGTGAGCCTCTGATGCAATGGTTGAAGGACCTGACAGAGCAAAGAGAAGGCTATGACATCAAAATTTCCTTCATTTTGATTACGAAAAAAGTAGAAATAGCAGCCGCAATGTAACTATGTACAGTTAATGGATGACTGTAGCCTATAGGCCTATGTTGAAAAAAATATGGGATATAATCACCTTTCCAATTACCACGAAGAACCCCATTATTCATACATTTCCTTAAATACCAAAGACAATTGAACACAGAGCTACAGTATCTTGCAATAAGGCCTAGTCTTACTCTTACTAGGTACTGTACTAACCCTGTACACAAACTATGGTCAATGCCATCAGGACCAGGATCTCTTGTATTAGTACATGTGTAATTCATTAAGACCAACTTACCTGGGATTGTGACTGAGTTATATCTAACAAAGTCCACTACCCCACCACAACTCCCTAGTTACAAGGCTAAGGTACATGTTTCTATTTGATAACTAGCGTAACGTTACTCGTTAGTAAGTTAGGCCCATGTTCATTTGCCTAGGCAAACTGGCCGAACTTAGGCAAGACTATGGCACCATAAGGCTTTTCTGTTCGTGGTTATGGTATAAATATGTTTTCCGACTTACTGAAATATTAACCGAAATAGAGACTTTGCCGAATAGCTAAACTGGTACTTCTGTTATCTAACGTTAGGCATAAGTTACTAGGTAAAAAGAAACGCTTGTAAAGAGCCCACCTTTCGGTCTCAGGCCTAGATCAAACTTGTTCTTCCATGCAGCCGGTTTGTATCCATAGATACCATTTCTTGTGTGGTAGCAAGCTCGTGGACCTGGTTTACTTGTAAGAACTTCAAAAAATTTCCATGGACGGATCTTGAGGCATGCAGACTGCATTTTCCTGAAACTTACGCACGGCCGAGCAAAGTCTAGGCACTAGAGCTAGGTACACAACAGTGAGATGAGCTTATCATGGTTGACACTGCCGTTTACAGATCTAACCATAAAATGTCGTTACATGTAACGTATATGATTAAACTTTGTATAATATTTTCCAATTCTGCTGGTAAGTTATTAATTACAAATGCTCCAGCGTGTCGGTGGGGCAATATTGCAAAATTTCAACAACATTTTACTGTCAATGGGTATAAAGTTATAGTGAGCATTAAAGACGCATTAACTTTCATAGCCCGTTCTGTGGCATAATGTTATGAACGTAAAAGTACTGTAGTTCAGTGAATTAGCATTCGCTTTTCGTTGTAGAATAACAGTTGAACATAAGTATAATTCTCGCCCTAAATCGCGTGCGGCCATCTAAAAAAGTTAACTTTCTGTTGCTTGCAAGTGACGTTTTGTTCCTGTCGCTACAAAATGCAGACAGTAGTAAAACGTGATACCGTACCTTGTTATCTTTAGCTGGACCTGAGATGTCCATCGCTGTATCGTTTGTATACTGTGATGTGGGTATTGACCGCAACTGTATGTGCTGACTGTACACTAGTGTCTAATTGCCGACGGTAGCAAGCTGTGTGTGTATTTTCTGGGATCGATGGTGGTGTCTAACACTTCTCTTACACCTCATTCGAAACTAGTTCAAATTACCGGCATTAGACATTTCTTTTTGTGCGAGTTAATTAAGAATAAACTGTTTTAGTTGTGTGTGTAATGAATTATTATGTCATCTCCCTATATGTAATGTATAGGGAGATGAGATATTGTACAGAGCAAACGGTGTGAGTGTGAGTGAGCAAACCAGATAGCAAAACTGCAGTGTGGTTTCGATGATGCTATATGAATAAGCTTATATCAAAGTGTCACACTAGGCTGTAGCGCGTATAGCCAGGATGAACAACATACTTCAAAGTAGTCCAGTAAAAAGCATTGAGATATATGACAAACAAATATGATAACCGAGGTGGATACTTTTATTGTATTCAGCATACAGATTGATCTCTACCAAAGACAACAGGCATCTTCTCAAGCCTAGACAAATATTTTTGAAAGTACTCGCTATTTGGGGACCGCGACTAAAAATATACTCATGAAAACGCAAAATTCACTCGGCACTACTATTGCTGTTCAAGTCTCCAGAGTACAGATCTACAACATCAGTACTGTCTGTGAACAAGGTTATAGGCAATTGGGCAGATACATGGTGCTACGATATTGCACGTTGGAAAGTTACGTTTCTGTGCAGTATGAAATTTAAACTTATGCCACCAAAAGTAAGTGTTGAAATAAGTAAAACGTGTCGCAGAATCATAAATAAGCAGCTAGGCCTATTGCAGTATGTCAAACACATAAAAAACTACACAAATACCTGGGAAGATAGCTTAGCTTCTTTACATTAGGGCTCCTCAATTACGAGGCATGTAGTATACAATAGTCTACAGTAGTCTACCTGCATATATTCTACTGTTCACGGGCTTGCCTGCGCATAACCAAGCCGTCGTGATATCGACGGTTAATATTTTTTTTTAATTGGTCGTGAAATTAAAATATGAACACAACATATTTATGAATGCCTTTAAAATACTTTTTGTACTTCGTAAGCTCAAACCGTTCCCTCTAATAAATAGTTATTTTTAGATTTTAATGATGTTTTCGCTGTATGTTTGTAAATGCTCCATGAAGGTTGTGAACAATCTCCGCACATGAAAAATTCCCGTACGTTTTGCACGTGCAGATAGCGAACCATTTTACTACATCTGGCGGCAATGCTTGTAAATTAGTGGCGCTGCTACCCTAAATTGGAAGGTGCTATAATACTCCAAATTGCAAATGCACTTTGAAGGCTGATCAGTGGAGTTCGAGAGGGGAGGGGCAGGGGACCCTACCTCCATTGTCTGTCCAAGGGGAAACGTTCAAGTCGTCATCGGAGGGTGGGGGGGGGGGGGTATTCAGTCGGGGAAATATGCAAACAAACAACAACGTGTTAAATTTTTCTTCAAACTTTAAAAGTATGAACATACACAAACGTGCATTTATACCTAATTATTCACTAAGTTTATCTAAGCTAAACATACTTCGGGATCGCCCATTTGAAGTCTGAACTGTGTAATTTTCTTCCGGGGAGCACTCCAAATAAAAATCTACATTCAGGAAACTCATAGTCACAGCCCTTGGTCCGCCTACAGTCCGTTCTTTAAGGTTCATGCCCCAATAAAATCATTCGGGGAGGGGATTGGGATTTGGGCCCCACCTTTTAAATCATGTTCGCGTGACTCGTGCGTGAGTATAACGTTTCTTATGTCTTAAAATTTGATGCAACCCTGATTACATTTCTATTTTTACCCCATAAAATCGTATCTGGTGGATTGTGTTTAAGGAACGTAATGAACTTGGCGTGGTCAAACCAAGGATCTGTTACTTGAAGAGCTCCCTCAGTATTCAAACAGGATGACAGTAGATCTGTAGATACAATAAATGAGATAATACAAACTTTTAATGAGTCTTCCAAGAGAAATTAAATCCCGATGTTTCCTATATTTATAATAGTTACACAAATTAATGGCTCATGCACATATTTAAACCTGAATACAAAGAGTCACAGAGTGAAACGTGTCCAAACGCATTTAAAGCTGAAGACTCTGGTAGTAGAACTGTCCTCCTCGAGAAACATAAAGATGACTTGGTATTGGTTGGTCTTGTCTGATAAGAATGTGGTTTACATACGCAATAACCACACGCGGCTCGGAGATTGACTTTCATGATAACACCTCTGTGCATATTGTTTTGGAAACATGCCTTGGTTATTGAGTAGTAGCGACTCCAATTTGGAGTAGCACCACCTTCCGTTTAGGGTAGTAGCGCCACTAATTTACAGTATAGCATCGCCGCCTGTAGCAGTAGTAGCATCGCCTATATAGAGTAGTAGCGCCACATTTTTACAGCAGCCTCGTCACTTAGGAGTAGTAGCACCTCCTTTTATGAGTAGTAGCACCTCCTGTTAAGAGTAGAAGCACCTCCTAATATAAGAGTGGTAGCATCCCCTGTTTGGGGTAGCAGCACAGTAGCGCCACCTGTGGTCCTTTTGGCGTTCCATAAGCAACGCCTCCTGCATGGTTTGGGTTGTAGGTACCGCACCACAATTATAGAGTAGTGTTCATCCGCTCGAAAGGTTAGCCGTCAGAGAAAAGAGGTAAAAGTACCAAGCTTGTTTAAGCATGTTATCAGTTACCGTCATCGTTTGTTCTGCCTTTATATGAAAGAGCATAATTTAAAGTACAGATGGTGTGAAAATAGGGAGGATCGAAGGTGATATAAATCATTTTAGAAAATCTTTTGTTAAATGTTGATATTATTCCGAGCGAGCAGATGGAAGGGTGGGGTTCAGTATGCTTAACTTGCTCTTCTTCTAGTTCATAATCTAAACGGTCATGATATGGAAGTTTGCAAGTGCCATGATAGGCCAAGATCTCAGCTATCATGTGTGGGTAGGAACCGTAGGATATACCAGTTCAAAACTTCTATCTATGCTTTGGCAGGTCTTGAAAGTGACGAGTTTAGTGTCAGTCAATGGAACAATTAATTGTGGTGCGAGACATGTAACACCTCTTCTTTAGGATAGCAACGCCACCTGAGGTCCTTTTGGCGTTCCATACAACTGCGCAAAATGTACACGATGACGAACTCGACTGAATTCTATTTGGCGTTCCATAAAAAGGACACCGTAACTAACTCACCACAGAGCACGTTAGTAGTAAGGCATATGCTGTACTGTATTATGACCCATGCCCCTACAACGCTATCCAAAGTTAGAAAATTGTACTTAGGCCTAGCGTTAGATCTGACAATGCTAGTGTAACAACTAATTTAATGCCTCATTTGTAGTCTACGAGTACGACGACTCAAGAGTCAGAGAACTTGTGGAACGAGGGAGAACATGCAGCCAAGCCTTTCTGGGTGATGTACAAATTCCGTGAACTCTAAACAATGCCACCAACTATTCAAAGTGGTAAACATGGAGATCGAGCTAATAAGTAAGTGCCTAACTTAGTGTTAAGCCTAAATGAAGAACGTTATTAGATATATGTTAGTGTTACATACAGTATTAGTCTATATCAGTATTACCAGGTTCCCTATAAATTGGTAGCACGCATGAGCAATCTCAATCTCTTTTGTAATACTATGTATGGATTCGAAGGAAGATATTGTACAATTTCTCTTTGTAAGTTAGATGCGCTGTCTATTCTAAGAAACATGCTATCGTGTCTAGCAAAGATGAACTCTCATTGATCCATTTTTGCTAACACATTACCTTTGCTTGATTGAACATATTTGATCAAGTGCAGGTTATTGTGCTTTGACATATTTTGAGAGTATTGGTTTGTTTTGTTTGTAGTCTAGTACTGCTACTCTTAAAAAATGAAAATACTTCAATAATTTTAGCATTGCCTTTGTTTCTCTTTTTTTCTTTGACATCAACAGATCTCGGTCAACGGTCCCTAAAAGGTATGCATCAAAATAATGTGTGGTGGTATGGTTATTTTATACAAAGGCTTGTTTATAGAATGAACTGTTATACATGTGCATACAACTTTCAAACATTAGCCAATGACAGCTGAAAAAGGAGTACATCCACTCATTGATGATTTTATATCTGAAGCTTAACTCTTATTCTATATGCAGGAAATAATTTAGTGTTCAAAAATTTAGTCAAGCAATTCTTATTGGCTGTGAATGTTTGTCTCTTTTAAAATACTACATATGATTACTGTGTCAAAAAAGACTGCTCAGATTCATCTTTGGACTTGTGTGTAGCAAATATTTCAACTGTTTGTATAAGTAACTTGTGATAACAAAGTGCATAAATTGTTCTCCATTGTTGTTAGAACCTTCAGTTCACCAGTAAAGACTAACTATCCTTATATAAATGATAACATTCATGAGTTACTGTACACGTGCATTAAACAAGTGGTTTTCTCTTTGGAGCTTTGATATACAGTTTTTGTTTGTATACTGTTTTTATTACAACCTTCAAGGAAATTGTCCTCACTGGGACATTCAGTCATCTTGTGTGTTTATTAACAATGTCTGAGAACAATTTGGAGGGTAAAGACCTCCAGGAAACTCCTTTTTGAAAACTTGTAGCAATTATAGCATGCAATAATTTGGGGCCAATACTGACTACCTTTAAGAATGAAAGTGCGCAGAGTAGTTTGCTTAAAAATCAAGTTCCCTTTTCCACACATCAGCTAATATATTGTGTTGAATTTTATGTTCTTAATTGTCTACTAGCAGAAAACACAAGTGCCTGTTTTCTTCTAAGTACTGGCAAACAGCGAAATCCCTTGCTGTTAGCCAGTAAGTAGTCTGAATTTAAAGGCCTGACCAAGTGACCATACTGTGCTGTGTTGACTATGCAGTAGTATGATGATGGTTTTACAAGATTGGTTGTGAAGAGTGGTGTTACTGTTGTAGTGCTGTATGGAAAAAAATTTCATGTAAAAAAAAAAAATGCATTTTGTATAATTGACTCACAAACTTTTACTTATGAAATCTGATGACAGTAAAAGAAATTGCATTCGAAAAATTTTATAGTATCATTTCCTCATTGAATGTTAAACCTTTTCTCCTCAGGTCTGACATTGTTTGTAGAATAAAGTACTTGAACCAGCTTCCGGACATTCCTTTTGACCCCAAATTTATCAGATACCCTTTCGATCCCAACCGGTTTGTCGAATATAATGCTACTTCTTTAGAGCGGAACTACAAACATGAGCTGCTGGCAGAACAAGATTTAGGAGTAACTATCGACCTCATCAATCCAGAGACTTATCGCATTGATCCAAATGGTAAGAAGTGAAATCGATTCTTTGGCATTTATCAGAATTGAGGGGAAATGTTGAGACAACTCCTGAAGGCTTAGATTTTCATAATTTTAGCAACTTTGCAACAAAAAAAAAAGGTGCAAGGGCTTAAAATATCAACTGGCTAAAATCAAGTTATCACTAGAATTTTTATGAATTACCGCATGGATCAGTTTAATACTGTGCTGCAGGCTAATGGGAAAAGCCCATAATATTTGCTGATAATATTAAGCAGTAACACAGGGCTTATGTCAGGTGCTGTAATATGGAAACCATGCAATTTTTTTGACTGAGCATTATTAAATAATACCAGACATTGCACAGGTTGAAGAGTAAGTACATTAATTTTTTCAACTTTTAATTGTGGGAGGATGTATGCAAACTGAATGATTTTCCTCCGCTACAAAACCAGTCTGCGTTGAATAATGAAACTTTATTATTCTGTAGTAGTGTGTAGTATTCTGTATTAGTGAGCATAGCCTCTTTCAATTAAACAGTAGAAATACTAGGGAGTTGGTCTGATTCTTACTGAGAATGCATTGAGTAGTTCAACTTATTTGTTGAGAATATAGTTTGGAATATTCTTAAACAATTTTTCTGGGAGGCTGGAAGAGTTTTCACTGTTCTTAACTGTCCAAATGTTTCATAACAGCTGTTTTAGATCCCAAAGATGAAAAATTGTTGGAAGAAGAAATCTCTACTCCAGGAGATTCTAAGAGGTAGGTGTTCCAACATCTTTTCTTCAACAAGAATCATTATGAATTGGGTGATCGTATTAGCATGTATTGCACAGCTGTATCTTTCAAGCTCTACTAAACGGAAAGAAGTCTTATTCACACGTTTCACATGCTGAGGGACGTGTTAAACTTTAATGGGAGCAATCATTTATACGATATGATCCCTACCACTTTATCGGAGGAGCTAAGTACCATGTATTAACTGCGGTATGTGCTAATGGTCTTGAATTATGTGTTACCTCTTGTGCGGTGGGAGTGGGGGGGGGCAGTGGGGAGGGGGGGGTGGGGGAAGTGGGGTTGGGTGGGGTGGGGGAAGACTGACGTGTTAGGTGATGTAGAGCTCGTGTTATTCTGCCATTGTCTTATTTATTGTGATAATGCTTTATCTCATTTAGATCACAACGCCACGCAAGGAATGTTTCATGGTTGCGTAAAACAGAGTACATTTCGAGTGAATACAGTAGAAGTCAACCTAGTGCTGAAAAACCAGAAACAAAGTGAGTATGCCAACATCTTCCTGGTTTTTAGTCCTTTCTTCTTGATGTTTGTTTGCTCGCTCTCTTTTTGTTTTTGTTTCATTGTTGAGTTTCTGAAACTCATTTGAATTTTGACTCCCTCATACGGGATATTGCTCTATAGAGAGGCTGATCAAGACTCTGTTCCGTAGTTTTAATTCGTTCAATGTGATAGTTCTTTCTAATTGATCTGGTGTAATCAAACATATTGAGAGTATTGTTAGAGAAAATTAAGAAATGTGGAACTTACTGTAAGTGCTGCTGTTGAACCCAAAACTTGGTTTCAGGACGTGAACTTTGTGCAATCTTTAGCTCTATTGTTTTCTTGTATTAAGGGTCGCCTATACCTTGAAGAAGAAGTTCAATGAAGAAGATGTTTACCAGGTGAGTACTTGTGACAGAATTTGTTGATTCTCTCAGTGCCAGTGTTTGTATCTATTTAAAAGAATGCTGCAGAAGTTACCCTCCTTTACTTATTCCCACTGTGCGAGTGTGTTACTGATTTTTCTAATGCAGGCCTTTGTGTATTAAGACAGATTGCCATAGAACCTCTCAACTTTGCTTCCATGCTCCTGAAAATATTTCTTTCTGAGCCAACAGAAAAAGCTATCACAGGTTGAACCTTTACCCTGCTGCCTGCAAGTGGCATATATTCTCCTTTTAATCCCTCATAAATTCTGTGCCTGGTAAACTCTGTATTATAATGCCTGTTGTACAGTGCGACCGTTCAGTATCGTTCTATGCAAGTGGACAGCTTAACTCATGAATACAACAGTAATGGCAATAAATCATAACCCCCTTCTTGTCAGCAGGTTCAAAATTAAAGTGGGACGATCAGGGCCTCTTAATTTCTTTGGTGATTTGAGAGTTGCGAATACTTTTTAACTGTATGACTATATCCAGGAATGGGGCTTCATAATTCCTTTTGTATTTATATTGGTTGAATGCCACCACAATGGCTTCTTAAGTTAGCTCCCCTGAAGCCACGATGCCTCGTCTTAGATCAAGTTGAAACTGAACAAATTTACTGGACATCTGAACCGTAAAGCATGTTTTGAGCTTTTGTCTTGAACCTGAGGGAGATGACCGCTCAGGGGTAAAGTCATGTTAATCATGTGAAGGAATGTGGTATCAGACACTATCTAGGAATAATAAAGAAAATAATGCTGCCTTTTGCATTTGTTTGCTCTCATCTTCGTACCATTTCTATTGTAGGACCGAAGTAACCAGATCAAGGCCATACAGAAGACGTTTGAAGATGCTAAGAAACCGGTAGGATATAATGATATAGCATATATATATATTCCAGAGACATTGTAGTCTGAAAAATAGAATTTTGGCTATTACATAGGTCACCAATGCAATGTGACTGTCCTGTAAGGGCATTATGACCATTGCATTGTTAAAATTTCCGGTAGAAGTATCACTTGAAACACGGAACAACAAATATTAATTGACTTGTCGGCCTGTGTATAACTACTGATGTGTACTTGTCAGTTAGTTCTTCTGCACTGTTGTAACCTACCTGATATTTTACTATGTGCTTGCTTAGATGCTTTGTATTTAGGAGACCTATGTAAAAGAAAAAAATTATATTTTTCAGACTATTTTTCAGGTTTTCAATTTGAAACATTACCAAGTCTGTGTTTCTTGGTAGTCAGAAGAAGCCTTTTAATGTTTTTTACATTTTCATGAGAAGCTGTACTTACTAGAATGTATCTGGCTGTAATCAAGTCACTGGCTTAATGGTTACCAAAGTAAGGAGTGTGAAAGTGACCATTGTTTCAGAAAACTGATTGAAACGGTATGGGGTTTAAAGTTACGTTGCTTGGCTATTCTGTCACTTTTGACGTTCATGTATGCCTAAATGTAGCATATAAAAATGATATTATATTGTAACTTGACAAATTCTTTTCAAAGGAGTACACTATAACCCTTGTACTTGCTACAATGCAGGTTTTGATTGAACTAAGTTTGTTATCACTTAGATAAATGGAAACAGATAGGTTCATGATCATTCAGACATCACCAACAATTGTGGAACAAAGTCTGCCTGTAAGTTTTTGCAACTATTTGTCGTTGATTTTATTTTCTCGCTTTCTTTCTCTTCTGTTCCAGATTGAAAAACATTACAGTAAACCGTTTGTGACTCCTGTCGAGATCTTGCCAGTATTTCCAGATTTTGAGGTAAGTGCAGAACTTTGGGAAACTTTATGTAATGTACATCACCCCAAATCATAATTTGATGAAGGAATATAAATAAGGAAATATCTTTTATAGTATTAGTTATATTGGAGAATCAAGGTTTCCTTAAACACAAAGTGCAATGTATCATATTTCTTTCACAAACTCCATTATTTAAATTCAGCTCTTATCGATTTGCATGTATGACACACTGGCATAGTACAGTGATAGCAACCTCAGCTTTGGTACCATCAGATTGTAGTAATAAGGGCAAAATTTGATTAGGTGGCATAAGATTCAATTTAGGATACAGTGTAAATTTAAATCGATGGAAGAAATCACCTTTGATTAAAGAGGACCAGGGAAAATGTTGTTCTTTAATCCAACTGATTTCTAATAATTTTCAAACAGAAGGTGACAAAATTGTATGACATTAACAGTATTTGTAAGCAAAGCAGATTGGGGATATTTCAGAGAAGTTTTAAAGGTCATCGGTATTGCCACAATGTTTAGCATGTAAATGCTGCCACCAATTTTCAAAAGTGCCCTGACTTGCCAAATCATTCTTAGATGTTTCCTTAGATGTTGAGGTATGTGTTAATTCAGAAAATTTTAACAGATGCCTCAGAAATGGCAAAAGTTATCACAGTGGCTGAAAAATTCTTGTTGCAGTCTTTCTAGCATATTAATGACCTTTCAATTTAAAGTTTTGGGAGTTGGATAAAAGGAATGTTTGTCTCTTCACAATTCTGTAATTTCATTTATCCGAGCAGACATGGATCCATCCTTGCGCACAAGTTAACTTTGATTCAGATCCATCTCTGAGAGGCAAAACCACGTTGGAGCAAATGGAGGAGATGTCACAAGCCATGATAAGGTTCATTTTATTTTGGAAGCATTAATTTTTTTAGATCCCTCCACCCCCTCCCCTCCCCCCTCCAAAAATTCTGCAAGATCTCCAAGGTCAAAACCGTGTCCTATTCATCATAATGATATGTATGATGAAGGTTTTTTATTTTTGTATTTTGCAATAGCGAAGTAAGTAACATCACCTCAGCATCACAAAATTTAAACATTATTTAGCCAATGAGGATATTCTTGAATCCTTGAACTTTAGTTTTTCAGGAATCCTTAAATTAGTAGTGGCTAACGACTGATAAAGCCACCTTTTTCAAGTGGATCTAGATTCTGTGATATTTTCTTTATTCGTATGAGAACATTAAGGAGGCTTGCAACACGTAATGAAAGAAACATGGTGGCAGAGCTGTTGATGATGGGACGAGCATCCCGAGACAAATGTTTACACTTACAAAGCAGAAAGTCTGCAGACTGAGGAAACAACTTAAATATGGCAAACTAACTATCAAATTAGAGATAATGCCATACCATGCAAATTAAAGTACTGAATATGCATGTCTGCTTATGCACCAGACCAAACGAGCAATAAATAGACTACAAGGTTTCAAGGGATATTGTGTCCAATCAGTTTCTGTTCATTTCTTTTGGCAGAGGAATGGTTGATGAGAGCGAAGAGCAGTTTGTAGGCTACTTCCTCCCGACGCCGGATACGATGGGTAAAAGGAAGAGAGACTTCGAAGAAGAGGTTGACTATCGTGAAGATGAAGAGTAGGTCGAAGCAGATTGTTGCATTTTACTTTGTAAAATAGTGTAACTCTTAGACTCTTATCAACATAACCCCTTGTTTTCCATGCAGAGTACTAGTGCATTGTTCTGTTAGAATACCATGAATTTTGTTTGAAGTGATCGCTCCAGATAGTGTAGCTGACGAGTAATTAACTGTGTAAAGAGTTGATGACAGTCAGGAAAAAGGTTCTCATTCCGGTGTTTTGTTTACAGATTAGGAAAGGTACATCCGCTGTGAAAGTGTTATCGGCCTGGACGATGAGCTTGATATTTGGTTTGCAAATAAAACCTTTTGCTTTGTGAAACAAACATGTGAATATGGCAATAGGCATGCAGTCATGTACAGGGTTCCAAAAGATGGTATTATATGTTGTACACACAATCAATTTTATCAAATTTTAATGTTGAATTGTGTTGTTACTTGTATCCTAGCACTATGGAAAATCACTGATTAGACAAATTTGCATTCAATAATAACAATTGTCTTTTCTCACTGAAACTTTTATTGTCTTTTTACAGCTATGAATATAAATTGACCAGGGAGTACAACTGGAATGTGAAGAACAAAGCCAGTAAAGGCTACGAAGAAAACTATTTCTTCCTCTTCAGGAAAGGAAAAGGTGTATTCTTCAACGAGCTTGAAACACGGTATGTTCCTTG